>CAUIUS010000153.1:0-45185 GCA_961210405.1 Drosophila mercatorum | reverse complement strand
TAATATAAATGTTGAGGTATACATTAGAGCATGTACACAGCTGAAAAGAAAATAAAATAAAATTGGCCAAATATTTTGTAAAAAAAAAAAAAAAAACATTTTTTTTTAAAATTTGATTTTTAAAAGTCATCCCCGAAAATATTTTTTCATGCAAGTGAAAACCCTTTTTTTTCCAGAAATTGTATTACTTACGAAATTTTTGTCACCCTGCCGATGTGGGAGAAAAATATATAAGTGTAGGATAATACAGACAAGTCTAGTGACTCGATGACGATTGAGTAAACTACAGAAGATTTGGGATAAAAGGGCCGACATGTACGTGGTTTATTATAAACCTTCCATAGCTTTTTGAAGACGGCCGTATGGATTAAAACTATAAATAGAATAGTGAACCTTTTTTATTGTTTGTCTCGTCATATCCATACGCATAGATTATTGCAAAAGGGCACGCAATGAGCGGGGGCAGTATTCTTGCATGGGAAAAAGGGCCCCAACATCATGTATATATTATTGTGCATGCTTTTACATTCAGTTATATAGATAATGTTTTAAGGCAATGCTTGCCTCAAGAACTATCTACACTGAAAAACATTTATATGAATTAGTGCAGAACATTGTAACTGGACAATTAGTAGATGTAAATCGCAAAATTGTTAAGGAAAATTTACAATTTACTTAACATGACGCCAAGTTTCCAGTTTAAATCCATAATAAATAAATATTACGTATAGGAGATATAGCAATTTAAAGGTTTGTCATTGATAATGAATAAGATACTGTTTAGTGAAATTTATGCTCTTTCTTTATTTATATTCGACTAAGTCCTCGTCTACATAGATTAGAAACACTAGTTGCATGGAGCAAAAATTCGATATCATTCATTAGCAGAGCGTGTGCTTGTTATCGTGTGCCTGTGTCTCTGCAGGTGTTGCCTATAATGTTCATACTTACATATATAAAACGAGGAGTGTCCGGAATAACGGTGCTTCGCAGGGTTCAGGGTCTCCCAGTCGAGCGATTTGGACAAGAGTTTTCTTATTTGGCAATATATGTATTTAACAAGGAGAAGGATGCGTGGCAGACCACATAAAGCATATTCTTGATCAGTGCTACGAGCTCAGTTTTATTTAGTCATCTCCGTCTGTCTATCTATCTCTATTTAACTCTCACGCGTTTGGAGCTAGAGTATCCAGATTTATTTGGTAGTTTTATGTCTATTTTATGCAGTTTTGATTTTTTATGAATTTTGTATGCCGGCTCCAAATATTTAAATTGAAGGTCGTTGCAAATAAAGCCAATATCTCTCAAAATATCTCATGCCGATATTTTTATAATTTTTTATACCCTGAACCCATTGAAAATGGGAAATCAGGGTGTAATGTTTTTGTTAAAATGTATGTAACAGGCAGAAGGAGACGTGGCAGACCCCATAAAGTATATATATTCTTGATCAGGAAGAGTCGATTTAGTTATACATTTAGTTATAAAATTCTACCTAGTTCATCTTTATAGCTAGAGTCAAATTTAGCATTTAGTGTTATTTAGGCCTTACGCAATTTATTTTTTTGTTAAATTTTGTATGCCACGCACCCTTCGCCTCAAATTTGTAAGTCCCGTATTTCAAATACTAGAGACTTGTGCTTTAACACATACATACATATGGATGGCATGATTACGCCAACAAGTTTGATCAAAATCGTTGCTCTACAAAAAAAGTTGTTAAACATTTAATTTCCCATAACATTGGCATGCAAATAGCAGCCCAAGAACAGCTGACGCAACGACTTTCGCTTGTGTGTGGGCGCCTATGTGTGGGCGCCTATGTGTGTGCGTGTTGCTTGTATTGTGCACACATTTACATACATATGTTTATAAAAGTAACGGAGAATACACTGAATAGCGGTTCTTTGTAGACTTCAGGGTATACCCTAGTCGAGCGGTCTCGACTACAGTTTTCTTACTTGTTATTGTAGCTTTATGTGTTAATTTTACAATTTTGGTTTTTGTTATATTTTGGGTGCCACGCCCCTTAGCCATTTATTTGAAAAAAAACTTATTTCGTATACTAGAGATTTGCGATTTGGAAAATACGCATACAAAACGTCGTAAATACGATGCTGAGCGTAGATCTGTAAATACAATAGCAAGCAGTGATCTAAAAAGCTCACGCACTCGTCTTATTGAATTAATTAAAACAGGTGGTATCACTAAGTGCCCAGAAGTTTTAAATAACAAATCAACGCCTTTAACAAACAGCATTTCTGAGTTAAATAAAACTGAAGTCAATAAAACTGTACAAACAAATTGCGAAGAAGTGTTTCACAACGTTGTAGAAACTAAGGATGTAAATAAAGATATGTGCGCTAAACTCATCGATTCGATTGGTGGCTCTTCAACTTTTTATACACAAAATATAAATTAATCTGTTAAAGGCACATTGATGACAACACTACCTCTTTTACAATATGGTGTTAAACTTAGGCCAACACCCAATATACTCAAACGCTCTCGCAAAATTATTCTTGATGCATCCAATTCGGAGCTATTGAAAAGAGACATGAAATCTAAATTACCAAAAACGCCAGTTATAACCCCTATTAAATCGCTTCCTTTTTCACCAAGCCAGTTTCTTAAATCGCCTTGCTTCACTTGGAACGTTAATTTCTCACAATATGGAAAAAGAACTCAGCCGTTTGAAACGGAGACACCTAGCAAATTTCTTATGTCTGGACAATCGGTTACATATTTCTCTCCAAGTAATATCATTGAAGAAACTTTAGGAGCTGAACAGGACATAGTATTTGATGAGGGCAAAAGAAAATAGACCGTACGGTCAAAGGTTTCGTGCCGTTTCCAACGAGTATATTCTGGACCCAAAATGGGCACGAGTTGCATGTGGAAAAACCAAAGATCAAATTTTTATGGAGAAACAAGCATATGCATGTCTTCAAAATCTCGACTTAATGCCGCGGTCGTTAAAATATTAAGAAACAAAAATAAAGTAATAGCTGTAATATAAATGTTGAGGTATACATTAGAGCATGTACACAGCTGCAAGAAAATAAAATAAAATTGGCCAAATATTTTGTAAAAACAAAAAAAAAACATTTTTATTTAAATTATGACTTTTCAGTCATAGCCCGAAAATATAGTTTTTCATGCAAGTGAAAATCACTTTCTTTTCCAGAAATTGTATTACTTACGAAACTTTTGTCACCCTGCCGATGTGGGAGAAAAATATATAAGTGTAGGATAATACAGACAAGTCTAGTGACTCGATGACGATTAGAGTAAACTACAGAAGATTTGGGATACAAGACAACGACATGTACGTGGTTTATTATAAACCTTCCATAGCTTCGTTGAAGACGGCCGTATGGATTAAAACTATAAATAGAATAGTGAACCGTTTTTATTGTTTGTCTCGTCATATCCATGCACGCATAGATTATTGCAAAAGGGCACGCAATAGAGCGAGATGCAGTATCTCTTGCATGGGAGAGGCCCTAACATCATGTATATATTATTGTGCATGCATTATACATTCAGTTATATAGATAATGTTTTAAGGCAATGCTTGCCTCAAGAACTATCTACACTGAAAAACATTTATATGAATTAGTGCAGAACATTGTAACTGGACAATTAGTAGATGTAAATCGCAAAATTGTTAAGGAAAATTTACAATTTACTTAACATGACGCCAAGTTTCCAGTTTAAATCCATAATAAATAAATATTACGTATAGGAGATATAGCAATTTAAAGGTTTGTCATTGATAATGAATAAGATACTGTTTAGTGAAATTTATGCTCTTTCTTTATTTATATTCGACTAAGTCCTCGTCTACATAGATTAGAAACACTAGTTGCATGGAGCAAAAATTCGATATCATTCATTAGCAGAGCGTGTGCTTGTTATCGTGTGCCTGTGTCTCTGCAGGTGTTGCCTATAATGTTCATACTTACATATATAAAACGAGGAGTGTCCGGAATAACGGTGCTTCGCAGGGTTCAGGGTCTTCCAGTCGAGCGATTTGGACAAGAGTTTTCTTACTTGGTAATATATGTATTTAACAAGGAGAAGGATGCGTGGCAGACCACATAAAGTATATTCTTGATCAGTGCTACGAGCTCAGTTTTATTTAGTCATCTCCGTCTGTCTATCTATCTCTATTTAACTCTCACGCGTTTGGAGCTAGAGTATCCAGATTTATTTGGTAGTTTTATGTCTATTTTATGCAGTTTTGATTTTTTATGAATTTTGTATGCCGGCTCCAAATATTTAAATTGAAGGTCGTTGCAAATAAAGCCAATATCTCTCAAAATATCTCATGCCGATATTTTTATAATTTTTTATACCCTGAACCCATTGAAAATGGGAAATCAGGGTGTAATGTTTTGTTAAAATGTATGTAACAGGCAGAAGGAGACGTGGCAGACCCCATAAAGTATATATATTCTTGATCAGGGAGAGTCGATTTAGTTATACATTTAGTTATAAAATTCTACCTAGTTCATCTTTATAGCTATAGTCAAATTTAGCATTTAGTGTTATTTAGGCCTTACGCAATTTATTTTTTTGTTAAATTTTGTATGCCACGCCCCTTCGCCTCAAATTTGTAAGTCCCGTATTTCAAATACTAGAGACTTGTGCTTTAACACATACATACATATGGATGGCATGATTACGCCAACAAGTTTGATCAAAATCGTTGCTCTACAAAAAAGTTGTTAAACATTTAATTTCCCATAACATTGGCATGCAAATAGCAGCCCAAGAACAGCTGACGCAACGACTTTCGCTTGTGTGTGGCGCCTATGTGTGGGCGCCTATGTGTGTGCGTGTTGCTTGTATTGTGCACACATTTACATACATATGTTTATAAAAGTAACGGAGAATACACTGAATAGCGGTTCTTTGTAGACTTCAGGGTATACCCTAGTCGAGCGGTCTCGACTACAGTTTTCTTACTTGTTATTGTAGCTTTATGTGTTAATTTTACAATTTTGGTTTTTGTTATATTTTGGGTGCCACGCCCCTTAGCCATTTATTTGAAAAAAAACTTATTTCGTATACTAGAGATTTGCGATTTGGAAAATACGCATACAAAACGTCGTAAATACGATGCTGAGCGTAGATCTGTAAATACAATAGCAAGCAGTGATCTAAAAAGCTCACGCACTCGTCTTATTGAATTAATTAAAACAGGTGGTATCACTAAGTGCCCAGAAGTTTTAAATAACAAATCAACGCCTTTAACAAACAGCATTTCTGAGTTAAATAAAACTGAAGTCAATAAAACTGTACAAACAAATTGCGAAGAAGTGTTTCACAACGTTGTAGAAACTAAGGATGTAAATAAAGATATGTGCGCTAAACTCATCGATTCGATTGGTGGCTCTTCAACTTTTTATACACAAAATATAAATTAATCTGTTAAAGGCACATTGATGACAACACTACCTCTTTTACAATATGGTGTTAAACTTAGGCCAACACCCAATATACTCAAACGCTCTCGCAAAATTATTCTTGATGCATCCAATTCGGAGCTATTGAAAAGAGACATGAAATCTAAATTACCAAAAACGCCAGTTATAACCCCTATTAAATCGCTTCCTTTTTCACCAAGCCAGTTTCTTAAATCGCCTTGCTTCACTTGGAACGTTAATTTCTCACAATATGGAAAAAGAACTCAGCCGTTTGAAACGGAGACACCTAGCAAATTTCTTATGTCTGGACAATCGGTTACATATTTCTCTCCAAGTAATATCATTGAAGAAACTTTAGGAGCTGAACAGGACATAGTATTTGATGAGGGCAAAAAAGAAAATAGACCGTACGGTCAAAGGTTTCGTGCCGTTTCCAACGAGTATATTCTGGACCCAAAATGGGCACGAGTTGCATGTGGAAAAACCAAAGATCAAATTTTTATGGGGAAACAAGCATATGCATGTCTTCAAAATCTCGACTTAATGCCGCGGTCGTTAAAATATTAAGAAACAAAAATAAAGTAATAGCTGTAATATAAATGTTGAGGTATACATTAGAGCATGTACACAGCTGCAAGAAAATAAAATAAAATTGGCCAAATATTTTGTAAAAACAAAAAAAAAAAAACATTTTTATTTAAATTATGACTTTTCAGTCATAGCCCGAAAATATAGTTTTTCATGCAAGTGAAAATCACTTTCTTTTTCCAGAAATTGTATTACTTACGAAACTTTTGTCACCCTGCCGATGTGGGAGAAAAAATATATAAGTGTAGGATAATACAGACAAGTCTAGTGACTCGATGACGATTAGAGTAAACTACAGAAGATTTGGGATACAAGGCAACGACATGTACGTGGTTTATTATAAACCTTCCATAGCTTCGTTGAAGACGGCCGTATGGATTAAAACTATAAATAGAATAGTGAACCGTTTTTATTGTTTGTCTCGTCATATCCATGCACGCATAGATTATTGCAAAAGGGCACGCAATAGAGCGAGATGCAGTATCTCTTGCATGGGAGAGGCCCTAACATCATGTATATATTATTGTGCATGCATTATACATTCAGTTATATAGATAATGTTTTAAGGCAATGCTTGCCTCAAGAACTATCTACACTGAAAAACATTTATATGAATTAGTGCAGAACATTGTAACTGGACAATTAGTAGATGTAAATCGCAAAATTGTTAAGGAAAAATTTACAATTTACTTAACATGACGCCAAGTTTCCAGTTTAAATCCATAATAAATAAATATTACGTATAGGAGATATAGCAATTTAAAGGTTTGTCATTGATAATGAATAAGATACTGTTTAGTGAAATTTATGCTCTTTCTTTATTTATATTCGACTAAGTCCTCGTCTACATAGATTAGAAACACTAGTTGCATGGAGCAAAAATTCGATATCATTCATTAGCAGAGCGTGTGCTTGTTATCGTGTGCCTGTGTCTCTGCAGGTGTTGCCTATAATGTTCATACTTACATATATAAAACGAGGAGTGTCCGGAATAACGGTGCTTCGCAGGGTTCAGGGTCTCCCAGTCGAGCGATTTGGACAAGAGTTTTCTTATTTGGCAATATATGTATTTAACAAGGAGAAGGATGCGTGGCAGACCACATAAAGTATATTCTTGATCAGTGCGACGAGCTCAGATTTATTTAGTCATCTCCGTCTGTCTATCTATCTCTATTTAACTCTCACGTCTTTGGAGCTAGAGTATCCAGATTTATTTGGTAGTTTTATGTCTATTTTATGCAGTTTTGATTTTTATACCCTGAACCCATTGAAAATGGGAAATCAGGGTATAATGGTTTTGTGATAATGTATGTAACAGTCAGAAGGAGGCGTGGCAGACCCCATAAAGTATATATATTCTTGATCAGGGAGAGAAACCTAGTCGATTTAGCCCTGTCCGTGTGTCTGTTCGTCTGTCTGTGCGTATGTATGAACGCGTCGTTCTCAGAACCTATAAGAGCTAGAGACTTGAAATTTTTTATGTAGGTTGCTGTATAGCACGAAAAGATCGAGTTTGCTTTAAAAAATCGATAGTTATCTTAATTTAAATGTTATCGATTAAAAACGAAATCTATACTCAGTTATATAATTCTATATAATAAATCTTTCATGCTTTTAGTGTTATGTGAGCCTTACACAATTTCGGTTTTTGTTAAATTTATACTCAGTTATGTAATTCTACATAATTCATCATTCTAGCTAGAGTCTTCCAAATTTCGTTAAATTTTGGATGCCACACCCGCTTCGCCGCAAATTGGCATACAAATAACTTGCGCTAGTGTGTGCGTGCTCCTGTGTGTTGCTTGTAATGTCAATACATATATGTACATGTGCATATAAAAGTAACGAAGAATACATGTCCATCTGTCTGTCCGTATGTATGAACGCGTCGATCTCAGAACCTACAATAGCTAGAGACTTCAATTTTTGTTGTAGGTCCCTTTATATGGCGCGCATATCGAGTTTGTTTCAGAAATTCGATAACTGTTATCGCTTTAATGTTATCGATTAAAAACGAAAACTTAAATTCAGTTATAAAATTCTATCTAGTTCATCTTTATAGCGAGAGTCTTAAAATTTTGCATTTAGTGTTATTTATTACGCAATTTCTTAAATTAAGGATGCTACGCCCCTTCGCCTCAAATTTGTAAGTCCCGTATTTCAAATACTAGAGACTTGTGCTTTGGCACATACACATATGGATGACATGATCACGCCCAACAAGTTTAATCCAAATCGTTGGTCTAGAAACAAAGTTATTAAATATTTAATTTCCCATAGCATTGATATTCAAAAAGAAGCCCAAGAACAGCTGACGCAACGATTTGCGCTTGTGTGTGCGTTCGCCTGTTATCACTAACCCGTTGGGTGTATTTTACTTGCCAGTCCGGCCTGCTATGCCCCAGTTCACAGCCCTATATGGTCAGTGATATTATTGAACTAAAGAAATTGATGATAGAGGCATTCAAGGAAAATTAAAAACAAAACAAGTAAGAAAACTCTAGTCAACACCGCTCGACTAGGGTATACCCTGAACCCTGCGACGAACCGCTATTCCGTGTATTCTCCGTTTCTTTTAAATTTAAATGTATATGTATGTTCATTACAAGAAAAACATATACACACACATACACCTTCGCACGCACACACAAGCGCAAGTCGGTGCGTCAGCTGTTGTTTGGCTGCTTTGCATGGCAATGCTATGGGAAATTAAATGTTTAATAATGTTTTTTCTAGACCACAATGATTTTGATCAAACTTGTTGGGCGTGATCATGTCATCCATATGTATGTATGTGCCAAAGCACAAGTCTCTAGTATTTGATATACGGGAGTTACAAATTTGAGGCGAAGGGGGCGTGGCACCCAAAATTTAACAAAAACCGAAATTGTATAAGGAGACTCTAGCTATAAAGATGAATTATATAGAATTATATAACTGAGCATCGATTTCGTTTTTAATCGATAACATTAAAATTAAGACAGTTATCGATTTTTTTAAAAAATCTCGATCTTTTCGTGCTATACAGGAAAATACATAAAAAATTTCAAGTCTCTAGCTCTTATAGATTCTGAGAACGACGCGTTCATACATACGGACAGACGGATATGGCTATATCAACTCGGCTTGTCATCCTGATCAAGAATATATATACTTTATGGGGTCTGCCACGCCTCCTTCTGCCTGATACATACATACGCCTTTCAACAAAACATTATACCCTGAATTCCCATTTTCAATGGGTTCAGGGTATAATAAAGAAAGGTTAACTGTATATATATATATATATATATATATATATATATATATATATATAATAGCACATATGCCTTAACAACCACCGTCATGATTGGGTACTTTGAGAAATATCTTTAAGAAAAGCTGAAAGCAAGGATTTGATTAGAGAAAGAGAGAGTTCAGAGGGAAAAACGTGATAATTTATCGTTTTATAGTTCGCGGATAAAAATGAAATGCACTGTGAAACGAGTAATCCGATGTAAGCAACAGTAAATTCAACGGACGAAAGTATCTAGTTGTTCTTGAAGGAACCAAGAAATTAAGTTTCATTAACAAGGACGAATCAATATTACCTACAATCAAATTATGTATGTAGAAAGCAAGTATGTAGAAGCAATCCCAAAGATTGGTCTACGATTATTTAATGAAGGAAGAAATAAGAAGAAGACGACTATGATAAGACGGAGATTAGGGTCCCAGTTTAGATTTCTTAGAGCAAATAGAAGGAACTGTCTTTGGACCGATTCAATACGATCCTGGTACACTTTATGCTGTGGAGACCATATAATTGAGCAGTATTCTAAAATAGGCCGTACCAGCGAAGCATAAAGGAGTTTGCTTACAAAAGGATCATTGAACTCTTTTGACCAATGATTAATGAAGCCAATAACACTTTTGGCTTCATTTATAATGGTTGAGATATGAGATTTGAATCGAAAAGTACTCCAAGATCGTTGACAGAAAAAATGCGTTGCAGAGAATCGCTATCAATTGAATAATTAGCAATATATGGAGTAGTACGACAGAAGGTCAACATCATACGTTTAGATCAGTTTAAACGCTTCCTATTGGCCAAGCACCAAAGTTGGAAGGAATTAAGACAATCTTGTATGCATTGATGATTGACTGTGTTAGAATAAGAAAGGCAAAGATTCATGTCCGCAGCATACATGAAGATCTTTGAATAAGAGATACAACTGGAAAGGTCGTTGCTAAATAGTATAAAAAGTACAGGTCCGAAATGACTACCCTCAGGTCCACCTGAAAGAACGAAGATTTGTTTCGAAAAAGATGTTCTCAACACTACTCTTTGGCTTCTACCCTTTAAATAGGATGACATCCAAGATAAGAGTTTAGGAAAAATCCCCATGAGATCAAGCTTATCAAGTAATACTTCACTGAGTCAAATGCTTTGCTGAAATCTGTATATATAACATCTGTATATATTACTTCGGAATAGCCGATAGTTTGGCAATAACCCTGTAATAAGAAATGTCAGAGCTCCCACCTTTTTATACCCTGAACCCATTGAAAATGGGAATTTAGGGATAATGTTTTAGTTGAAATGTGAATGTATGTAACAGGCAGAAGGAGGCGTGGCAGACCCCATAAAGTATATATATTCTTGATCAGGAGACAAGCCGAGTCGATTTAGCCCTGTCCGTCTGTCTGTCTGTCCGTCTGTCCGTATGTATGAACGCGTCGTTCTCAGAATCTATAAGAGCTAGAGACTTGAAATTTTTTATGTATTTTCCTGTATAGCACGAAAAGATCGAGTTTGTTAAAAAAATCGATAACTGTCTTAATTTTAATGTTATCGATTAAAAACGAAATCGATGCTCAGTTATATAATTCTATATAATTCATCTTTATAGCTAGAGTCTCCTTATACAATTTCGGGTTTTGTTAAATTTTGGGTGCCACGCCCCCTTCGCCTCAAATTTGTAACTCCCGTATATCAAATACTAGAGACTTGTGCTTTGGCACATACATACATATGGATGACATGATCACGCCCAACAAGTTTGATCAAAATCATTGTGGTCTAGAAAAAACATTATTAAACATTTAATTTCCCATAGCATTGCCATGCAAAGCAGCCAAACAACAGCTGACGCACCGACTTGCGCTTGTGTGTGCGTGCGAAGGTGTATGTGTGTGTATATGTTTTTCTTGTAATGAAAATACAATAGCTAGAGACTTCAAATTTTTTTGTAGGTCCATCTATAGGGCGCGCATATCGAGTTTGTTTCAGAAATTCGATAACTGTTATCGTTTTATTGTTATCGATTAAAAACGAAAATCTAAATTCAGCTATAAAATCCTATCTAATTCATCTTTCTAGCTAGAGCCTTCAAATTTTGCATTTAGTGTTATGTAAGCATTACGCAATTTCGGTTTTGTTAAATTTTGGATGCCACGCCCCTTCGCCTCAAATTTGTAAGTCCCATATTTCAAATACCAGAGACTTGTGCTTTGGCACATACATACATATGGATGACATGATCACGCCCAACAAGTTTGATCAAAATCGTTGGTCTAGAAAAACATTATTAAACATTTAATTTCCCATAGCATTGCCATGTAAAGCAGCCAAACAACAGCTGACGCACCGACTTGCGCTTGTGTGTGCGTACGCCTGTGTATGTGTGTGTATATGTTTTTCTTGTAATGAACATACATATACATTTGAATTTAAAAGAAACGGAGAATACACGGAATAGCGGTTCGTCGCAGGGTTTAGGGTATACCCTAGGCGAGCGGTGTCGACTAGAGTTTTCATACTTGTTATACCCTGAACCCATTGAAAATGGAAACTCAGGGTATAATGTTTTTGATGAAATGTATGTAACAGGGAGAAAGAGGCGTGGCAGACCCCATAGAGTATATATATTCTTGATCAGGGAGACAAGCCGAGTCGATTTAGCCATGTCCGTCTGTCTGTCTGTCCGTACGTATGAAAGCGTCGATCTCAGAACTTACAATAGCTAGAGACTTCAAAATTTTTTGTAGGTCCATCTATAGGGCGCGCATATCGAGTTTGTCTCAGAAATTCGATAAGTGTTATCGTTTTATTGTTATCGATTAAAAACCAAAATTTAAATTCAGCTAACAAATTTTATCTAATTCATCTTTTTAGCTAGTCTTCAAATTTTGCATTTAATGTTATGTAAGTCTTACACAATTTCGGGTTTTGTTACCTTTTGGGCACCACGCCCCTTCGCCTCAAATTTGTAAGTCCCGTATATCAAATACTAGAGACTTGTGCTTTGGCACATACATACATACATATGGATGACATGATCATGCCCAACATGTTTGATCAAAATCTTTTGTCTAGAAAAAGGTATTAAACATTTAATTTTCCATAACATTGGCATGCAAATAGCAGCCCTAGCACATCTGACGCAGCTATTTGCGCTTGTGTTTGCGTTCGCATGTGCGTGTGTGTGCGCGTTGCTTGTAATGTACATACATGTGTATAAAAACAAAGGGAGAGTTTGCGGAATAGCGGTTCTTCGCAGGCTTCAGGATATCCCCTAATCGAGCGGTCTCGACTAGAGTTTTCTTGTTTTATTTTTAATTTTCCTATAACGCTTCAATCTTCTATAGTTGGGCATAGCTCACCGGATTAGCAAATAAATACCCTTATCGAGGGTAAAAACTAATGTTGTTTGTCAGTTTTGTTGTTTGCTACGAAATTACGACGAAAGGAAAGTTGTGATGACTCGGTGATGCGACGGCGAAGTCATGCAAAGCAACGAACGGTGTCTCGACGGTGCGAAGAATTGCAAGATAAGCGAATGTACGCACATCTAGCTGTTACACTTGATTGCTTTCACTATGTACATATATATATATATATATATATATATATGTGTTCGTATGTATACCTTGTCCACATGTTGCGTATGTTGCGCGGAAATTCGAATAACACAGTCCTTAATTCTGTACCAAAAATGTAGTTCAGTTCAACATGAGTCTCAGAATATGGGAGTGTTATTCTACAAAACCACGAGCCATATACTATATTCAGCGCGCCGTAGGCGCAAGCGTTTATTCATTCATAGAGATCGCTAAACATACAAAGAGCGGCCAGCAATTAGGCTGGACCCAAATATAACAAACATAATTGTAGTAACTCGACTTAAACTAAATATGTGTAATTCTGACCCAACAGCGGTTCTCGATTCGTTGCAGGGTTCATGAGAACTCCTAGTCGAGCAGTTTCGACTTGAGCACTCTTACTTGTTTTTTCTTATATTTGCTGCAAAACTGTTGTTTTATGTCGGAAAACAAGACGACAAATTTCTGTTTTTACATATAAAATTACAATTTAATTTAAAAGAAATTTATTTTAAATTTTCTTTTCAAATACTTTGGTGAGAATAATTTATTATATATATATATATATATATATATATATACTGATTTATTTGATTAATATCATAAAAAAAACTAGGTGTAAGTTTAATTGTGACAGATATTGATTGGTATATTAATATTAGTCATTTATATTTTGTACATACGCTCCGTTCACATCCAAACTGCTGCATGATAGCTTTTTGATGTTAAGGCGTACGTTTTCAATACGATAAATGTCTTGCATCTTAACGTTTGCGCTCTTTACTTACATACATTTTGTATTTGGATGAACTAATTTCCTTGATATATCAATGTTAATAACTTTTATACCGAGAATATATTTAAAATGAAAAATTCAGAGGTTTTTTAGAATGGTGTACTAAAATAAAATTTCTGATCGCGAGCCACTTACAACCTCTATAAAAACCTAGGTGGCCCAGAATTTAATGTCCCTGAAGGAGGAAGCTGTGGAGCAGGCGACTGTTGTCCTTGTCGTAGAACGTCAAATGGTGAGCTCGAGCGCTGAATCATGTGACGAAAATTGCTTTCTGGTTGATGCTGTTTAGGAAAAAAATTAAATAAGTTTGTTTTTAATGCGTCAAACCAATTTACCTGCAAATCGCGTAAAGTTATCACACCAGCCGCACTACTAATGATATGCGGAGTCGGTCCATCTCCTAAATCGAGCTGCAAACTTTCTGACATATCACTGCTGCTCTCAATTGGACAATTGCTGACATTACTCACGCAACCAGACCCACCAGTGCTGAGATGAAGTTGGCCCAAAGATGCAGTCGCCATGGCTACATCGGGCATCATGTCGGAAAGATGTCCATTACCTGCGTCTACGCCACAAGCACCTATCTCACCCCTTCTAACCATGTTTATAGCATTATTTGCGTTATGTGGAAATCGAAAATCACCTTCTCTAATTAAAGCTGGCAAATCGGTTCGATGATGCACTGACGTAGATAGGCGACCGTAGCTGGTTTGAAGGGATGAGCCGGAATTGTCTGTCAAAAGACTTGTGACACCTAGAAGGCTGTTTGGGTGCTGACGGGGAAAAGTCATATTTCGACTGTAGCATTCATGAACACCATCTCCACCGCACGCAGATGACACTGATGAGGTCGACAAAATGAGGTGCCCACAGCTGGTGGGCGTAGAGAAGCGGTTGCTGCTGGTGAGGGTGGTGGACTTTGATCTTCATCCTCCAATAGACATTCCTCTGCTTGAGTTGTCGATGGGACACCATTGCTCTCATCTCCACCGCCATTGTTAGTTAATAAGGAAGTTTCGAGCAGATCTGATACTTCATCAGGTAGATTAAACTCTCTAACAACACGAAGACGAATTTGACGATTGATTTCATGTTTTGATGAAAGTGGCAGAAGCAGTGCTCTTTGGCACATTGGCGATTGGCGGAGCTTGTGCTCACGCTTACGCATTGCTGTCAGTGTATGATTATCTGGTGGCGGAATAGCAATTTGTTCAAGTTTTTCGCTATTATCTCCACTAATACTGCAAGGTACGCCAGGAGCAAAGCTGCTGTTCGGAGAAGAATTTATTCGCGAAACCATGTATAGGGTATCTGGAATGTCGGGAAAATGTCGAGATCGACGCATACGCATGAGTTCAAGTTGATGGTTTGATGATGCCATTCGATCTTCTAATAAGGCTTTTACTTCCTCAAAGTACGGCATGAAAAGACGTGGTCGTACAAAAAGACCTTGGTTTTTACCTCCCGAATCCAAGCATTTATTCGCAAATTTTCACGATCGTCACCAATCATATGTGATGGCGGTGTGCTTACGAGACCTCGGCGTATAGCTTGACACAGAATTTCACTGTTCGGCGGTAAAACATGATCCATTCTTACCAACGGCAGTAGCTCGGCAAGTATTTCCCGCAGCTCAACATCACTTAAGTCTCTTTTTCTAACACCCTTCCTGGCTACAGAGTGGGCAGTATGCGATAAAAGGTTTGGTTCGCGATCTTCCATGCGCCGGATAAGCTCTTGTTCCCCCACTTCAAAACTGCCTGTAGTACTTCGAGTTCGGATGCTTGTAAGAAATTACTTTGTAATACATGTAGCAACTGTGATTTATCTAACTGATTCAGCACTGGGGAAGAGCTGATTGTGGAAAATTCTTCGCGCAAGTACTGGCAGGCTTGTCGAAATACCCAAGCAGATCCATGTGGTTGACATCCCCACTTTAAGACCATTGATAGGGTATCAAGAGACAGCCACTCAAGTATTAAGTCTTCACAACCCTGTGCTAAGATATCAAGGTCTAGAAACCTGCCTATTTGGTATAATTCCATTGCTTCCTCAAGAGTTGTTGGTCGTACGCGGCCAGTATTAGTCAACGCGTGCACTTCACCAAGGGAGCCGGTCGAGCATCCAGTTCCAGCACCTCGCAGTATGAGAGCTAAATCGACCGTATCTAAATATATAGCGTGTAGTAGAACACGCGCATATCTTTTCGGTATTACGGTTTCATCAAGAACAATGCGCGTTGGTACGTGTATAGAGCGTTCTACGTACTCGTCAATATTACGCGTTCGGCGGGCAATAAGATTACGGAAAAATGGTGAACGAGCACTCAATATAGCTTTATGACACGGAAGCTCAAGTTTTGGCCGAAAGCCGTACTCTGAATTAACCGATTCTTGACGTAAATAATCATTCCCGCTTTCCGATGTGAATACGAGTGCTGCGTCGGCATAATCGCCTGTTTCTAACAAATACCGAAGATCTTGTTCAAGGGGGTTAGGTGTACCAAAATCGTCACCTAGTTGACGCAACAAATTGATATTTACGGTCGGGTCATGTGCACAAAGATCGCCTGTGTATAAATAACGTAGCAATATAGAAAATATTTTTACATCAATGGGTGACGTTGGAAGTTCGAGACATATTCTTGCCCCAAATCCCGGGCAACCAGAAAGCAGGTCTCGAAAATATGTACAACGTGAGGATAATATAGAACGATGCACAGGAAAAATTGATCCACGAAATACAAGGTCACAATCAGTACAGAGATTTAAATCGTAAAGGGCAGCAAGGTCTTGCTTATATGTAGTAGCTGGGGGGCGCGCTAATTCTGCTTGTACCTGTTTAATATAAAAAAAATATTTAGTTCTACTGAGTTATGTTAATAGTAAACGTTTAATTACCGATAAATCCCTTAAAGCAGACAACGCTTCAAACTCCTCGCAGAGAGCTGCCAACTCAAGAGGCGTCCACTCAGAAACAAAGTCACGTAAGACACGCGCATGATCACAGGATTTTGATGAACGCCGACGACGTATAAACTTCCGTTTAAGCGTCGCAAAACCCGTTACTCGCTTTCGCCTTTGATCACGATGATAATGCGTACCGCTATAAGCAAAACTTGTGCCAGGGCTTTCAGTGATACCATTTGAACTTGTTGACCTCATACTTCCAATATTTGATATAGCATTTCCATTTTCATTGCTGGTACCTGTGATTTCCGTAGTAGGGGTCGCCATTGGGTAACCAACGTTGGATGTGTTTGAACCCATTTCCTTCCTTAGGTTTAGAATTTCTCCACACTCAAATAAATTTAACGTATTAACTTCTTCACGAAATTTATAGTTTTCTTCATCTTATCAATTGTGAAAATTGATTTTGCCAAACTCCTATAAATACACAATTACCTCTTATAAGATTATGTTACGAGGCAGAGCAACTAATAAGAGAACATTCAGCAGACTATGTGTCTTTGCAGCACGATCAAATTAGTTTCATATGTATTATGTACAATTTGGATTATTATTTAATTTTGACATCAAATTTTGCAAATTTATTAAAATTGAAGTTCAGCTACACATATACAGCTAGAAATGTAAGTTTTGTATTTTTTGTACGAGGGCTGATTTTTATATCGGGAATTGGCAATACTAATATCAATACGTAAAATCTGGCAACGCCGTAACCTTGACTGCGTAAAAAAGCAAAAATATGCATTTTCCGATTTAGCACGCCCCCGAATTGGGGTTCAGGACTATACCTGTAAAAATACATTCCGAAAATAAAACAAGTAAGAAAACTCTAGTCTGGCGTCCCGACTAAGAGATACCCTGAACCCCGTGCTATCTGCGTTTTGAAAAATACTGCAAGGTTAGCATTTAGTATAAACGCACAG
The DNA here is from genome assembly GCA_961210405.1 of Drosophila mercatorum. Taxonomy (NCBI): domain Eukaryota; kingdom Metazoa; phylum Arthropoda; class Insecta; order Diptera; family Drosophilidae; genus Drosophila; species Drosophila mercatorum. The sequence continues at coordinate 27,607 of CAUIUS010000153.1, read as the reverse complement.
AAAATTAAATTCAATTCATTCCATTTAATTGTTTAGGCAATAGCGCCATCTATGTTTCGATAGAATAGCGCCATCCATGTTTCGATTCAATTGAACAGCTGATAATTCGCAAATCATAGCGCCATCTATTAGAAATATGTACACTAAAACTTCGGGTCTTTGGGGAAAATAAATCGATTTCCCTTTTTATACCCTGAACCCATTGAAAATGGGAAATCAGGGTATAATGTTTTTGTTGAAATGTATATAACAGGCAGAAGGAGGCGTGGCAGACCCCATAAAGTATATATATTCTTGATCAGGGTGACAACCCGAGTTGATATAGCCATATCCGTCTGTCTGTCCGTATGTATGAACGCGTCGATCTCAAAACCTATAAACCTAGACCCTTGAAATTTTTTATGTAGGCTCGTGTATAGCACGCGCATATCGAGTTTATTTAAAAACAAGTAAGAAAACTCTAGTCGGGGGTCCCGACTAGGAGATACCCTAAACCCCGCTCTATCTGCGTTTTTTAAAATACTGCATAATTAGTATTTAGTATAAACGCACACAAAATTAGATTCAATTCATTTTCAATTGTTTAACCAATAGCGCCATCTATGTTTCGATAAAATAGCGCCATCCATGTTTCGATTCAAGTGAACAGCTGATAATTCGCAAATCATAGCGCCATCTATTAGAAATATGTACACTAAAACTTCGGGTCTTAGAATTTTCTAGATGCACGCAGCTCAATGTGTATGTGTGCACATGTATTGGAAAACAGTTTGCATTGCGTTGTTGGTCACGTGTTTGGCTGATTGGTCAAATGTGTTGTTTAATAACTTCTGCGCGAATTAATGAATTTAAATGAAAATTTCAGCTTATGTTCAACATATTTTATTACATTTTTTCCATTTTAAAAATGCAACCCCATTCATTTTTTGGCTTTGAGTGCAACTAACTAATATACTCGGGTTAACATCCCAAGATCGAAAACTTAAGGCGTTACTTACAAAGAAATACCATTTAATTTTTAAGCCCTGAACCCATTGAAAATGGGAAATCAGGGTATAATGAAATGTATGTAACAGGCAGAAGGAGGCGTGGCAGACCTCATAAAATATATATATTCTTGATCAGGAGACAAGCCGAGTCGATTTAGCCCTGTCCGCCTGTCTGTCCGTATGTATAAACGCGTCGATCTCAGAGCCTACAATAGCTAAAGACTTCAAATTTTCTTTGTAGGTCTATCTATAGGGCGCGCATATCGAGTTTGTTTCAGAAATTTGATAACTTTTATCGTTTTATTGTTATCGATTAAAAACGAAAATCTAAATTCAGCTATAAAATTCTATCTAATTCATCTTTTCAGCTAGAGTCTTCAAATTTTGCATTTGGTGTTATTTGGGTGACCCTAGTCGAGGGTATACCCTGACTTCCCATTTTCAATGGGTTCAGGGTATAAGAAGTAGGAAAACTCTAGTCGATGGTCCCGACTAGCAGATACCCTAAACCCCGCGCTATCTGCGTTTTTTTAAATACGGCATAATTATCATATTGAAATACCCATAATCAAATATTAACATTATACAACACTATTAATAGAGGATTATTCTTATAAGTACATCTGGTCATACTGTGCATGATCTTCCTCTTTCTTCTTGTAAATATCGTCAAAGCGTAAGCAAGCGGTGTGGTGTTGCAAGTAGAAAACAAATCTAAAGAATAAATTACAATCACTACATAATATATAAAACTGTCATTAGTGTGTTTTATTAAACATATTTATCTAGTTTTCCAACATAGCATTTCGTATAAACGCACAGAAAACTAAATTCAATTCATTTTCAATTGTTTAGCCAATAGCACCATCTATGGTTCGATAGAATAGTGCCATCCCTGTTTCGATTTATTGAACAGCTGATAAATCGCAAATCATAGCGCCATCTATTGAAATATTTACACTAAAACTTACGGGTTTTAGAATTTGCTAGATGCACGCAGCTCAATGTGTATGTGTGTATGTGTGCACATGTATAGAAAAACAATTTGCTGGACACGTGGTTGGCCGATTGGCCAAATGTTTTGTTTAATAACTTCTGCGCGAATTAATGGATTTGAATGAAATTTTCAACTTATGTTCATCATATTTTATTACATTTTTTCCAATTTTTAAAAATGTAAGCCCATTCATTTACTGGCTTTGAGTGCAACTAACCTCAATTTAAATATTTGGGGAAATTAGGAGTCGGCATCCAAAATTTAACATAAATCAAAATTAGATAAAATAAATATAAAACTTAAAAAAAAAATTGAGGACTCTAGGACTCTAGGACGTAGGAGATATAATTTTATAATCAACATTCGATAATGTTTTTAATCGATAACATTAAAACTAAAATAGTTATCGACTTTTTACCAAACTCGATCTTTTCGTGGTATTCACGGACCTACATAGAAAATTTCAAGTCTCTAGCTTTTATAGGTCCTGAGAACGACGCGTTCATACATACGGACAGACAGACGGACAGGGCTAAATCGACTCGGCTTGTCACCCTGATCAAGAATATATATACTTTATGGGGTCTGCCACGCCTCCTTCTGCCTGTTACATACATTCACATTTCAACAAAAACATTATACCCTGAATTCCCATTTTAATGGGTTCAGGGTATAAAAATAGTTGTATAGTGTAAATACTTTTGACCACATTTGTATGTATAACAAGTCTCAACTCTCTAGCATCAATTTTTTGATTTATTTGCAATCTGCTTTCAGAACAATAAGCAAATTGTTTAAAATATTCTATTAATTAACCGGATGGTTTAAGCTCCAGTGAGCTTAATCCATATATTTACATATATACATATTTAAAATTATTTCTTTTATTTATTATCTATTGGGAGATCCAGGACATGGAATATTTTTAGGCGTCGTGGGCTGTCATTTGAGTTCTCTAGAAGTCCTAATGCTAAGGCATTGTAGTGACCATGTAACCTTTTTATATATCTTTTTGAGCCCGCCTTTAATTCGTCTTTGACAAGAGAGATTTACAGGCCTTTGTGGATATATTAATTGGTCATATACTAAGGAGCACCTGTTATTGTTCTGAGTGTCATTTCTATGTTCCGACAGTTCCGCAGAGCTCCATCGCATAGATCCTAACTGGCTTCAGGACGGTCTTATATACATAGCCGTATATTTCATAGTTTCGCTAACTAGAATGGTAGCGGCTTTGAGTAAAACTATAGTTCAATTTCCGCGTCTGAGAAAGAATGTGACTTGCACTGACTTTTGGCCGTACACCACTATTCTCCACTTTTTAACCATACTTCAATTAGACCAAGTTCTTAAAGTAGTTTGGAAACTAGCATCAATAGTACTCAGAACAGAATTTGAAAAATCACCAGTCAGATCAGATTTTCTACGCCCTCAGTGGGCGTGGTCATATAATTTTTGGTCGATCTATATAGGATCGCTACAGTTCAAAACGGTAGAAGCTACTGATTTGCCACGCCCCCAATAGGCGTAGATATATCCGCTATAGCTTTTTGATCTTGGATCTTGGACATAATATCGACGCAAGTATACATCGCGTATCGGCGCATCGGCAAAATATTGACACTTTATCTGACAAGGTTATACACGAGTGTATATTCTAAATTTCAAGACTATAGCTTCACTAGTTAAGAAATGATTTGCGTTCATACGGATAGACGGAAAGACATTGCACAAAACTAATATACTAGTTTAATTCGTGAATAAGTTGAAAAATCAATTTGACAAAAAATTTGAAATGTTTCGAGAGGGTTTTTTAAAACTGTCGACGAAGAATGTGTCGATGAACTTAGTTCTTAGCTTGGCGAAAAATCACCATCAAAACGAGAGTTTATAGATAGTTTGCAGAATTCAATCATGGTCATCATCTGTGAACGCATCGATCTCAGAACCTATATCTCGAGGCTTTAACTTAAGTCGACTTTCTTAATCAAAGTTTCAGTGCGTCATGTCATTAAAGTGGCTTCCAAAATTTAACAAAAAATCATAATTGTATAAAGCACACATAAAACTAAAAGCAAAATTTGAAGACTCTATCCATAAAGATGAATTATATAAGTATCGAGTTCGATTCTTCTCTTGTTTTCTTTAATTGATCATTTTTTGATGTCATATGTCCTGAGATCGAAGCGGTCGTACATACGGATAGACAGCCGGACAATCCTAAATCAACTAAACACGTCGTCCTGATCAAGAATATATATTCTATGGGAATTGAAACGCCTCCTTCTGCCTATTATATACATTTTAACAAATTCATTATACTGCGTTCCCATTTCCAATGCGTTAAGGCTATAAACAAAAATCTAGTTCCAAATTTCAGAAAAGTTGCTTTAGTAGTAGAAAATTTATAGTCAAAGTTTGTTCATTGGTAAAACAATCAATTATGCGCTGTATTTACTCTATTTTTATTCATTTTAATATGTTCAAATCCATTCGATTCCTCAATGCATTTTTATGTACCTGAATCCAATTGGTATATTTGGATGTAATGTGTTTTAGGCAATAACTAGACTAGCATATTTATTTCTAAGGATACAAAAGAGGTAATCATATGCACATATATAAAGTGAAGCTATGGTATCTTTAGAAATAAATATGCTACACATGTATACAAAGTTATATATATGTACCATATGCATGTACGTGTATGGATAAAGTACATACATTCATGTTTGTACGTGCGATTGACTGAATTTATCTGTTTTGTATACAAACATGTGTACATATACAATATTTAAAACACAGTGAAGGGCTTTTGATTAGAGCACTTAGACTATTTATACTGTGAACCCATTTAAAATGGGAAATCAGGGTATAATGGTTTTGTTGGAATGTATGTTACAGGCAGAAGGAGGCGTGACAGACCCCATAAAGTATATATATTATTGATCAGGGAGAGACGCCGAGTAGATTAAGTCCTGTCCGTCTGCCCGGTTGTATGAACGCGTCGATCTCCGAACTTATAAGAGAAAGAGACTTGAAACTTTTTATGTAGGGTCATGTCACTAATGTGTTACATGGTTAGTGGTCATGTATAGCACGAAAAGATCGAGTTTGTTTCAAATAATCGATAACTACCTTAATTTTAAGATTATCGATTAAGAACGAAATCGATACTCAGCTTTATAATTCTATTTAACTCATCTTTATAGCTAGTCTTCTTCACTTTGCTTTTAGAGTTATATTTTTATTAAATTTTGGGTGCAACGCGCCCTTCGCCTCAAATTTTCAAACCAGGTATTTCAAGTACTAGAGACTTGTACTTTGGCACATACATACATACATATCAAGCTCTACAAGTTTGATCGAAATCGTTCAACATTTAATTTCCCATACCATTGGCATACATTTAGCAGCCCAAGCACAGTTGACGCAGCGACTTGCGCTTGTGCGTACGTGCGGCTGTGTGTGTATGTGTTGCTTGTAATGTACATACATACATACATATACATATGTATATAAAAGAAATGGAAAGCGGTTTCTCGCAGGGATCAGGGTATCCCCTAGTCGAGCGGTGTCGACTTAGAGTTTTCTTGTTTTATTTTAAATTTATATAATTTTAACCAACACTTATACAATAGAATTTATAATTAGTAATCAGCGAATTTATTAAATTACCTTGACCCAAATCGGACAGTTCACACAAAAGTCTACATTTTTACTTCATTATGGTCAACGAGTTGACATATATATATATGACTGACATATATATATATATATATATATATATATATATATATATATATATATATAATAAAATAGATTAACGCAAACTTAGGTTACCAACATGTGTTATACATATACATATGTATAATACATAATGAATACACCATTTTAAGACACATATTTGGCAAGATAATAGAGATACACATAAAACAGAACCTATGTACTTCTAAGCATATAGTAAGTACCATTAAATACATAAATTCTGAATTGAAGTTCATACATATATGGTTTGTACAATATAATAAACATTGTAAAGTACTCACTTGTGTTATACATGTATACACTGTTAGCTATCATTTTGATGAACTTATATCGCAATTACCTTTCACATAAGCCAACGAGAGCTTATCGCAGTTTAATATAAAATTGTTTTATTTTGTACCGTTATATAATTCTTAAAACTATTTTCTGAAATTAGTCAGTCCTTTAATAGTCTTAATAAAGATTCGTCCATTTTCCTCCAGCTTTATAAGATAAATTTGGTCGACACCAAGTAAGAACCAGTGTTACAACAATATCGATATCTTACTCGATAGTTATAATAAAAACAATTCTAATATGTGTTTCAATTTCGTGTTTAAGCGCATTCGTGTCGAGACCCATAATAAAATTGTACAGGAGTAAAATTATGAAGCTTTAATATAATTATATGTAAATAAATATTCATTTTAAATGCTCATAAATTAAATTAAAAGGATACATTTTTGAGCGGTAACTTACCGGTTTGGGACTTAATGTAATTTTCAAACATCTTATACATACATACATATGTACATAAACTCGATATGCTTTCTTTTCCCACTAACCATATAATACATATGTAGACAGGATAACTAAAACAAATTTTTCAAGCACACAAAATTTGCACCATTATCCCCGGTAACGTCGATTTCGCCGGAATCGCATTATTTTTTGCTTAGAGCAGCGACAGCAAAACCAATGCCCGGAGAGCGCAAGTTCGATAATCATTGATTTACATATGCATATGTACATATGTGTGTATGTATGTCTGTATTTGTTTGCAACTATGTATGAACATATGCTTATTCTCTTATCTCCTCTCTCATATATGTATTCTTGTTCTCCGCTCTCTTCTCTCTCAAATACAAATATATATATATGTAGGTAAGAACTCACTAGCAGCAGCTTTAATAACTTTTTTCGTAGACGAACGTTTTTGATCAAACTTTCAGGGCCTGATCATGTCATTCATATGTATTATATGCCAAAGCACACGTTGTTAGTATTTGAAAAACGTGTTTTACAAATTTGAGGTGAATGGGGCGTGGCAACCAAAATTTAACAAAACCAGAAATTGTGTAAATACCACTAAAAGCTAAATTTGAAGACTAGCTATAAAGATGAATTAGATAGAATTTTATAAATAACTTACGATATTGACATTTATCGATTATTTGAAAGATACTCGATCTTTTCGTGCTACGCACTAACCTTCAAACAAATTTTAAGTCTCGAGCTCTTATATGTTCTGAGATCGACGCGTTCATACATACGGACAGACAGACGGGCAGGGCTAAATCGACTCGGCTTGTCTCCCTGATCAAGAATATATATACTTATATGGGGTTTACCACGCCTCCTGCTACATACATTTTTACAAAAAAAATTATACTCTTTTTTTCAATTTTTAATGGGTTCAGGGTATAAAAAACATATCGACACGAGCGCACCGGGGTTCGAACCCACACCTCTACGCTTGCCAACGGACATCTCTCTTATTTTCAGAGATGCCATCTCTCATTTTTGGTGGTACGTGTTTTTGCTAATGTTCTAAACTTTAATCCAAATCGAAACTGCCATGGTCACCTCCGATGAAAATTTTTGATCGAATGTGCAAAAAAAAAAACGATATTAGGCTTCATGAAGGAGTACTTTGGCATTGGGGCATATGAGCCCGAAGGACAATCAAGTTCCGAGAGAGCCGCATTAACTCATTCCATATCATATAAAATTGTCGTCCAAGTGTGAGCAGCTTCCAGCTCAACCAGCAGAGGACAAAATTGTCATTGGTCATCAAGAGAACACAAAACCTAAGGAATAAGAATGACTTGGAATCCTAAGGATGATTTAAAGCCTATAAGATGACACAAGCGATCAAAATTACCGCCTTGTAGAGTTTGTGATACTAAAGGTTTGTAATTCGCGCAAAGGCTATGTTACAGGCAATTTAGTTGCACAACGTTGGTTGGGATGACCAATTAGTTGCAGAAATGACGCAAGAATTAAAGTCAGTAGCAGACTTAAAAACTTTGCGTATACTTTGTTACGTAGGCAAACTTAAGGCAAAGGCATGTCAAGTCCATTGCTTTGCTGAAACATCAACGAGAGTTTACGATTGCTGGTTGAAAACAGAGGATGGTATCACTGCCAGATCCAAGGTAGCTCCATCGAAAACGACGTCAGTGCCGCGGCTAGCACCATGTGCGAAGCGCTAAAGAAGGTGCTCGGTTGCCTGACAGATCAAGTTGTAATTTGGTTGCTAACATTCAGAAGATAACTGAAAATGTCTCCTTTCATGTCAGTGGCAAGAAAAACGTCACCTTGACTCCGACAGCTTCTAAACTAAGCTTAGCCTTTCTATCAGTAATATATGTATGTCAGTCAACAAAAAACGCTTGCGGATGAAATAGACAACTTAGAAAAGTAAGAAAACTCTAGTCGAGACCGATCGACTAAGGGATATCCTAAATAATGAGCAGAACCGCCCTTCAGTCTATTCTCCGTTTCTTTTATATATATATATATATATATATATATATATATATATATATATATATATATATTCATATAAATATGTATGTACATTACAAGCCACAGCTGACATGATTACGCATAACAGGTTTGATCAAAAACGATCGTCTACAAAAAAAGTTTTTAAACATTTAATATCTCATATTATCAGCCTTGCAGCATGTGTATGTGTTGCTTGCTACATACATATCAAAGTAACGGAGAATGTTAGCGGTTCTTAGGAATCGCGGTCCTTCTATCACCCGTATATGTATTTTTGTTTAAAAATAATAAGATATTAATTTATGTCGGAACACATAAATATTTTGTAATAACATTGTAAGCAATGGCTGAAAATCTGTTGAAATATGCTTATTTGTGTTCTCTTCTCTCTCATATATTCTTATTGTCTGCTCTCTTCCTTCTCGAATATATATGTAAGAACTATCCAGCAACAGCACACCAAAATGAAATTTGCTCGTTGAGGCTTCATTTCTTCTCTTGCGACAGTATAATATACCAAACTTTTAAAAGTGTTTGTCATGCCCATTCAAAATGTTAACATTTTTATACCCTGAACCCATTGAAAATGGGAATTCAGGGTATGTTTTTGTTGAAATGTAAATGTATAAAACAGGCAGAAGGAGACGTGGCAGACCCCATAAAGTATATATATTCTTGATCAGGGTGACAGGCCGAGCTGATATAGCCATATCCGTCTGTCCGTCCGTCTGTCCGTATGTATGAACGCGTCGACCTCAGAACCTATAAGAGCTAGAGACTTGAAATTTTATATGTAGGTTTCTCTACAGCACGAAAAGATCGAGTTTGTTTCAGAATTTCGATAACTATCATCGTTTTAATGTTATCGATTAAAAACCCATATCTTCATTTAGTTATAAAATTCTATTTAATTCATCTTTATGTGTCTTCAAATTTTTCATTTAGTGTAATGTGAGCCTTGTACAATTTCGGTTTTTGTTAAATTTTAGATGCCACGCCCCTTCGCGTCAAATTGGTAAGTCCCGTATTTCAAATACTAGAGATTTGTGCTTTGGCACATACATACATATGGATGACATGATGACGCCCAACAAGTTTGATTAAAATCGTTCGTCTAGAAAAAAGTTTTAAAACATTTAATTTCCCATAATATTGCAGTACAAAAAGAATCCCAAGAACAGCTGACGCACAGACTGGCGCTGTGCTTGCGCCTGTGTATGTGTGTGTATGTTTTGCTTGTAATATATAAAAGAAACGAAGAATGCTTGTAATAGCGACTCTTCGCAGGGTTCAGGGTATTCCCTAGTCGAGCGGCCTCGACTAGAGTTTTCTTACTTGTTTCTTTAACAACTTGTACAAAAGAAAACCTGCAAAGTATCGAAATACATTTTCATTAAAAGCATTTTGATATTTGATGTTTGCAATGGTTGCATCTAATGACAATTCCATTTGTAGACAAATTCATGGCACATTGCTCATGAAAAACAGATAGTTGAGACCTGCTATCTTGTATTATATTTGCTAACATGAGATTTTCATCTGGAAGACAATTGCCAGATACAGAAGCAAAAGTTTAAGAAAGCATTCTGGAAATTATTGCATTAATTTCGAAAATAGTTGGGTTGGTGTTTGTTGCTCTCCGACATCTAATCAAATAAAATAAGTTTTCCAGAGGGTCTTGGTTTAATTTGGATGTGGTGTGAGGAACAATATATGCAGGCACGTCGCAACCTGTATACTTGCATGTATTTGCTGTGCATTTATATGGGTGGGCGTGCAGGCATATAAATGTTCCACACAGCGACGCGAGTACGGTAAGAGCGACCCTCGCGACTGGAAAGGGTCAAAGGCGAGCGATGAGTCGTCTCGCTCGCTCTTACCAATTCAGCGATTTACTCGCGTCGCACTCTCTGCGTTGATCGTGCACCGCTAGCCGAAGTGCCGTTCGTAGCCGCGAGAAAGTAGCTATTACTTTCACTCGCAGGCGTGTAACGGTGCTTCGGCCAATGAGAGGCTGCCACGCGATCACGCGTATTTGGCGTCGCGCAAAATCAGGCGATGTTGCCGTTAAAGCAGAAACGAAGAGGAGACAGGCCCCGCTACAGAGAGCCGAGGCAGGCCCCGCTCCAGAGCCGAAGCAGGGCCTGCGGCGCTGCTATAAAAGGCGCCCACGGCTCGGCACTGGGTCAGTCGATTCCAGTGAAAAGTGAAAGTGCCGAGCGTCAACGGAGTGAAAGTATAAAGTGAAACGAAGTGCAACGAAGGACAACGAAGGACAACGAGGGACATAAAAGGACATCGTGGGATACATACAAGGATATTCAGAGGAATATCCTGGACGCATACCAAACCGTATCTTTGAGAACAGAGGTACGGCCGGCAGCTGGTGCTAGAGCAGCGTAACCTGAACAGGAGAGTAAGGTTAGTGAGGGTAGCCGTGCGAAAGCAACGTAAGCCTTCTGAGACGCAGTCTAGAGTGCCAGCGAGTACATCCAGTTGTAGGAGTGCGTGTGGTGATCCAAGCGAACCGCTGGAGTATACAGCGCGTATCCTGGCGTACCCTGGAGTGCTCTGCAACCTCTAGACGGCTCAGAGGCTAATCGATCGCTAGCCGGAGTGCTTCTCACGGCAGAACTACGATCCTGTGGAGATCAGCGTGCGCTAGCCCAGCCAGCTCTAAGGTGTGCCCGGAAAGCGTTACAAGGAGTGGCGTGCCCTACAACCAGGAGTAAGAGGTACGTGAGAGTAGTCGTGCGGAAGAGCGCACGTCTTTGAGACGCGGTCTAGAGTGCCAGCGAGCAAATCCAGCAGTAGGAGTGCCTGTGATACTCTCGGCGAACCGCTAGAGATCACAGCGTGTATCCTGGCGTACTCTGGAGTGTTCTGCAACCTCTAGACGGCTCAGAGGCTAACCGCTCGTTAGCCGAAGTGCTCCTCACGGCACCTACGAATCCTGCGGGCTTAGCCGTGTACAGCTATAGCCTAAGAAATCACTTTGCTGTACAAAAATAGTTATATCTCAACGCGAATAAACCAGTTTATATTATTAAATCTAAAAGCAGGACTTATTATTTATCGGCAGGCGCCCAACATATAAATTTGTTGGCACGAACACACAGTCGGCTGAGTGCGGCCCGGCTTAAACTCGGGGCAAACCGAAGGTTCGTTACAACTGGCGCCCAACGTGGGGCCCTGCGATAAATAGAGTCGATTTAATTGCTTTTAGACAAATATAAATATGGTGCGAGCGTGGGTATATAACCTTAAGAAAGAGGAGGTGACACGCTACGGCCTGGAGTTCGGAGTGAGCCTGTCAGGCACTCTGGACACAATGCGGAGGCAATTCGGCGAGTGGGTCGACGAGCATGAGGGAAGGATTCCTTTTTCTCTGAGGCTCGCCGACATTGCAGTCCTCCATGGGCGACGGTCGCCACGAAGAGAGGAAATGTTGACCGCCGTCGAGGAAGAAGATCTGGAGGATCGAGAGGAGAGGACACAAGGCCCGCGAGTATCACTGCCATCCACAAGTGCCGCCGCTGCCCGCCTTAATGATACCCAGCAAGGACCCTGGAGAGCCACATCCACTCCACAGCCCGAAATAAGGACGCGAGAGCCGAGTTTGGCAGGGCTCGAGTATGCCAAGGTGGCCAAACAGGTGCGCGAATGGGGCTTCCGATTTGATGGCACATCGAAGCCTCTGGAATTTCTGGAGCAGGTGGAGTGGTCGGCCGACACATATGGCCTAAATCTGGACCTGATCCCGAGGGCGATGCCGGAGCTGCTCAAAGGCATGGCCTTGAAATGGTACGTGGCCAATAATCGACACTGGACGTCGTGGGAAGCATTCGTGAGCAGCTTCCAGAGATTCTTCTTGCCGAGAGACTACCTGGAGAACATTAAGGAGGAAGTCTCGAGGCGGAAGCAGATGCTGGGTGAGGCGTTCAAGCTGTATATGGTGGAAATGCAGACCCTGATGAGGCCACTACGCTATGCGGCGGATCGGGAGTTGAAGCTGATATATAATGGCAGCTTGCCGGATCTGCGCGCCTATGCTCGGCCTTACCAGTTCCGGAGCCTGACGGAACTGATGATGCTGGCAGAGGAGTTCGAGGACTTGGAGAGGGATCGGGAGAAGCTGAGGCAGCAACACAGGCAGAGCAAGCCCAGGTTGATGGCTATGGGCGACGCTGAATGCGAAGGTGAGTCCACCTACCACCGCAGCATGGCCGCCGAAGAAGCGTGTCCACGGCCGGCACCAAGAACTGGCGTGGCAGGGCCAAGGACGCACATCCAGAATCCTGCCAGGGCGTGCCGTATGTGTGGCCAAGAGGGCCACTTCGCCGTGGAATGCCGCAATGAAGCGCTGAAGTTTTGCTGGCAATGTGGGCGCATTGGTGTGAGAACGATTGCCTGTTGCCAGTCGGGAAACGGGCTGAGGCACCCGCCATCCAGGGGCGAGCGGGAGCAGCGTCGCGGCGGCCCCAGGCACTGATAGGCCAGCTCGTGGATGAAGGCACACAGATCTCGGCGATCGTAGCCATCGGAGCAGAGGAGCTTAAGGCTACGATCGACACGGGAGCCACCAGTAGTTTCGTGAGCGAGAAACTGGCAGGCAGGCTCCGAGGATTTGGTGTGCTGCGCCCCACCCGGAGGCGCATCCGGTTGGCGGACGGCAGTTGTTGTCAAGTGGAGGCAGCGTTGGAGTTAGAAATCAGGCTGGGGGCACAGCAGGTCGTCATGCCACTGCTCATATTACCAGGTGTGATCGATGATCTGGTACTGGGCTGGAATTTCTTGGCCAGGATGGGCTGCACGCTGGAATGCGGCGGCTTGAGTCTGAGGATCGGGCCCAGAGATTCGCAGCCCAATGAGCCAGTGGAGGCGAAGTTGTCGGTGGCAGTCGCCAGTGCGGAGGTGGAGCCCAGAAGCCAAATGGAGGCGAATCCAGGATCGGCACACCCACTTCATGAGGATGTGGAGGTGGACGCGTTCCTGAGGCAGGAATTGGCCAAATTCCAGCAGATTAAGGGCACCACTGACATCACCGAGCACCGGATCACGATGCACGACAAGCGGCCAATAAAGCAGCGATACTTCCCGAAGAACCCGAAGATGCAGGCGGAGATCAACAGCCAGGTAGATGAGCTCCTGGCTAAAGGATGCATAGAGCCCTCGAAGAGCCCACACAGCGCTCCCATAGTGATGGTGCGGAAGAAGAACGGCAAGTGGCGGCTGTGCGTGGATTTCCGACAGCTCAACAGCCGATCTGTAAAGATGCATATCCGCTGCCTCGAGTGCATCACATTCTGGACCAGCTTCGAGAGGCTCGCTACATAACGAGCCTGGACTTGAAGGATGGGTATTGGCAGATACCCATGGAGGAGGCCAGCCGACCACTCACGGCATTTACAGTTCCAGGAAAGGGGCTGTTCCAGTGGAAGGTGATGCCGTTCGGCCTTCATTCAGCACCAGCGACTTTCCAGAGGGCTCTGGATCAAGTCATTGGCCCAGAGATGATGCCGCATGCTTTTGCGTACCTCGATGATATCATCGTCATTGGGAGGACCCGCCAGGAGCATATAAACAACCTGCGAGAGGTGTTCCGGCGGCTGAGAGCTGCCAATTTGAAGATCAACATCGACAAGTGCGATTTCTTCAAAAAGGAGCTGAAATATCTGGGCCACAAGGTGACGGAACATGGCATTCGTACGGACCCAGAAAAGGTTGCCGCGATTGCGGAACTTAAGCCTCCCGCAAACGTGAAGGAGTTGCGACAATATGTGGGCGTGGCATCCTGGTATCGCCGCTTTGTGCCTGACTTTGCGACCACAGTACACCCACTCAATGCGCTGTTGAAGAAAGGAGTCAAGTGGGAGTGGACCGAGGAGCGTCAGAGGGCTTTTGACACGGTAAAGGCCAAGCTGACGGAATCACCAGTCTTGGCATGCCCGAATTTTCGAAGCCGTTCTGCTTACAGACGGATGCGAGCAACTATGGGCTCGGCGCAATTCTGACGCAAACTTCAGAGGATGGAGAGAGGTCATCTCCTATGCCAGTCGGACACTGAATAGCGCGGAGCAGAACTATTCAGCAACGGAGAAGGAATGCCTAGCGATCGTCTGGGGCATCCGGAAGTTGAGGCCTTACTTGGAAGGCTATCACTTCGTGGTGGTGACCGATCACATGGCGCTGAAGTGGCTCAACTCCATTGAGAGTCCTTCAGGCAGAATCGCCAGATGGGCATTGGAGCTACAACAATTTGACTTCGAGATCCGGTACAGGAAGGGCAAGCAAAATGTAGTAGCCGATGCTCTGTCGCGACAGCCTCTGGAGGAAGCAGTTTGCCGCTTGGTCGCAAGCAAAAGCCAATCAGCTGGGACGGGATGTCGCTGGATGGCTAAGCTTCGCCGAGATCTCCACCAAAACGCACAGAAGATGCCAGACTACCGGGAAGAGGCGGGGAATGTATACCGGCACATTCCTCATCAAGCTGGCCATGAAGATGTGGCTGCGTGGAAGTTATGCGTGCCGAGCGAGCAGCGCAAGCAGGTTCTGGAAGAGAACCACGATGCGGCCACCGCCGGTCACCTGGGAAGCCGGAAAACGATTGCTCGAGTGGCAGCAAGATACTACTGGCCCGGTATGTATCGAGACGTGCGAGGATACGTGCAGCGCTGCGAGCTATGTCAGCGCTACAAGGCCAGTCAGCTCCAGGCGGCCGGACAGATGCTGACCCAGATCCCTGAGGAGCCGTGGGTGACGGTGTGCGCCGACTTTGTCGGACCGCTACCCAGGTCAAAGCACGGTAACACCATGCTCTTGGTGTTCATCGACAGATTCTCCAAGTGGACGGAGATGGTGCCGTTGAGAAGCGCAAATACAGCGGCGCTTCAAAAGGCATTCAGGGAGCGGATCGTGGCCAGATTTGGAGTGCCGAAAGTGCTCATCACGGATAATGGCACTCAATTCACGAGCCGTGCCTTCAAGGGATTCTTGGATGAGCTAGGAGTGCATCATCAGTTGACGGCGCCATACACGCCTCAAGAGAATCCTACGGAGAGGGCCAATCGCACGGTCAAGACGATGATCGCTCAATTTGCGGGCAGCGATCAACGTTGTTGGGACGAGGCGCTACCAGAGTTGACACTGGCCGTCAACAGCAGCGTCTCGGCCTCTACAGGGTATTCCGCAGCCTTCCTCACTCAAGGGCGTGAGCCAAGGTTGCCTAAGGCCTTGTTTGACGCACAGACTGTGGGAACAGGCCAGGCAACACAAGCACCCACGGAGAGAGCCACCAAATTGGCCGAAGTGTACCAGATTGTAAGGCGAAATCTGGAAAAGGCGGCTCAGGATCAGGCGCGACATTACAATCTGAGGCGGCGAAAGTGGAAACCAGCCATAGGGGACAGGGTGTGGGCGAAAGAGCGCCACCTGTCTAATGCCGCTGAAGGATTTGCGGCAAAACTGGCTCCACGATACGGAGGACCGTATACAGTGGTCAGTTTCATCTCGCCGGTCATATGCCGGATCAAGGCGGAGACTGATAAGCACAGCCGGACAGCTCATGTGTCCGATCTGAAGCCATATCAGGCGGAGGCGGGTGAGTCTGAGCACATTATTTAAAAAAAAAAAAAAAAAGGGGTGAATACACATAGCTATGTGTATTGTTGTTGTTATTGCCACCCGAGTTTATTAGAAAATTTTCGTTAAAAATTTTGCAATATTTATATATTGATTTCAAAACAAAAACTCATAAAATCGGCAACAGCGCAAGAGCATTAAGAATATCAGCGCACGCACGAAATGACGCCGAAAACAACAACAATCGCAGCTGGAATAGTATTCCTCAAACAACAACAGTGTCAGCTGTAACTGAGGCGAGCCCTCTTTAGGGCAAACAACAACAGTATCAGCTGTAACTGTAGGAGCCCGCGCCAACAAACAACAACAGTGTCGGCCGTAACTGTGATGCGAGAGAGCGCCGTCACAAACAACAACAATCTCGGCTGCACAGCGCGGCTCATGAAAACGAGCGCAAAAGCATATGCGAAAGCGGACACCACCACACACGTAGATTTGCGTACGCCCACGCACTTGCAAATGCACATGCACGCTCAAGCCACGGCGAGAGCATTGGAACAGTGGAGAGCGAGAGAGAGTAAAAAAAAACAACAATGCGGCCGGTCACAGAGGCCAATGAACTCGGGCAGCTGAGCGGCGATCGCTACGGCCGAGGCGAGCCGAAGCTCGCGAGAGCAAGCGAACGCCTGCAGCTGTGCTGAGAGAGAGAGCGGCTACAGCAATAAC
This sequence comes from Drosophila mercatorum, assembly GCA_961210405.1. Lineage (NCBI taxonomy): Eukaryota > Metazoa > Arthropoda > Insecta > Diptera > Drosophilidae > Drosophila > Drosophila mercatorum. The sequence goes on along the minus strand of CAUIUS010000153.1, from coordinate 10,774 downwards.
AACAAGCGCGCATCGCACGAGCATAGCCCTAATATGCAAAACGGGCAACAACAAAACAGCTGGAATCGGCAAACATAGCTCAAACATGTAAAACGGGCAACAACAACCATATGCGACCGTCAAGGGCAAAAGGGCAAATGCGTGAATTAAGCAAAACAAAGAGGAGCAGAACGGTTTGTGTGGCGCCAAATTTAAAAAAAAAAAAAAACTTCGGACAAATTTAAAACACGAAAGTTTCGTGTTTACCGAAGAAAGAGGGAGTGTGAGGAACAATATATGCAGGCACGTCGCAACCTGTATACTTGCATGTATTTGCTGTGCATTTATATGGGTGGGCGTGCAGGCATATAAATGTTCCACACAGCGACGCGAGTACGGTAAGAGCGACCCTCGCGACTGGAAAGGGTCAAAGGCGAGCGATGAGTCGTCTCGCTCGCTCTTACCAATTCAGCGATTTACTCGCGTCGCACTCTCTGCGTTGATCGTGCACCGCTAGCCGAAGTGCCGTTCGTAGCCGCGAGAAAGTAGCTATTACTTTCACTCGCAGGCGTGTAACGGTGCTTCGGCCAATGAGAGGCTGCCACGCGATCACGCGTATTTGGCGTCGCGCAAAATCAGGCGATGTTGCCGTTAAAGCAGAAACGAAGAGGAGACAGGCCCGCTACAGAGAGCCGAGGCAGGCCCCGCTCCAGAGCCGAAGCAGGGCCTGCGGCGCTGCTATAAAAGGCGCCCACGGCTCGGCACTGGGTCAGTCGATTCCAGTGAAAAGTGAAAGTGCCGAGCGTCAACGGGTGAAAGTATAAAGTGAAACGAAGTGCAACGAAGGACAACGAAGGACAACGAGGGACATAAAAGGACATCGTGGGATACATACAAGGATATTCAGAGGAATATCCTGGACGCATACCAAACCGTATCTTTGAGAACAGAGGTACGGCCGGCAGCTGGTGCTAGAGCAGCGTAACCTGAACAGGAGAGTAAGGTTAGTGAGGGTAGCCGTGCGAAAGCAACGTAAGCCTTCTGAGACGCAGTCTAGAGTGCCAGCGAGTACATCCAGTTGTAGGAGTGCGTGTGGTGATCCAAGCGAACCGCTGGAGTATACAGCGCGTATCCTGGCGTACCCTGGAGTGCTCTGCAACCTCTAGACGGCTCAGAGGCTAATCGATCGCTAGCCGGAGTGCTTCTCACGGCAGAACTACGATCCTGTGGAGATCAGCGTGCGCTAGCCCAGCCAGCTCTAAGGTGTGCCCGGAAAGCGTTACAAGGAGTGGCGTGCCCTACAACCAGGAGTAAGAGGTACGTGAGAGTAGTCGTGCGGAAGAGCGCACGTCTTTGAGACGCGGTCTAGAGTGCCAGCGAGCAAATCCAGCAGTAGGAGTGCCTGTGATACTCTCGGCGAACCGCTAGAGATCACAGCGTGTATCCTGGCGTACTCTGGAGTGTTCTGCAACCTCTAGACGGCTCAGAGGCTAACCGCTCGTTAGCCGAAGTGCTCCTCACGGCACCTACGAATCCTGCGGGCTTAGCCGTGTACAGCTATAGCCTAAGAAATCACTTTGCTGTACAAAAATAGTTATATCTCAACGCGAATAAACCAGTTTATATTATTAAATCTAAAAGCAGGACTTATTATTTATCGGCAGGCGCCCAACATATAAATTTGTTGGCACGAACACACAGTCGGCTGAGTGCGGCCCGGCTTAAACTCGGGGCAAACCGAAGGTTCGTTACAGTGGCAACAAATAAACCATCTTCGTTGTCACTCCACACATTTTCAGCCAAAGCAATTACCGATGAGATTTTAATAATCATCCCGTCAATGCAATATACTTTGTGTGGATAATGCAGATCATGGAAATAATCATAATGCAACTGCACTATACTTGCAAACTCACCGGCAAATTTCACTTTTATCTTTTCAAAACAATTCGGACTGACATGCTTCGAAGGCAATTCAGGGCACAGACGAGTTAAATTGAGTGAGGTGTAGAAATATTGTGCCTTAAAAGAATATTTCTTAGCGATTTAACAAGCTGCGGAACATCGAATATCGCAAATATTTCTTACCCATTTATTTTAAAACTATGGTAAAGTCAATAACCAATCTATTAAAAACTGCCCTATTGTTGGAAACCTGATCGCAAACAACGGCTTTGATATTAAGTACCAATGTTTGTGATAGCCCAATATTTTGTTCAACTTTTCACTTAAGGTCTGTATGTTTTATGCCTTTAGCTGAAATCGAATAGCTTAAAACATATTTCCAATTCTCAAAAAGGCCCCTAACAAGAAATACACAAACTTGTTGTTCCAAAAACTTACTTCTTTTTTGTCCATCGTTTTCAAATCCCTGAATCTCATCAAGAGATGAATTGCATTGAAGTCCTCTTTATACCCTGAACCCATTGAAATGTATGTAACAGGCAGAAGGAGGCGTGGCAACCCCATAAAGTATATATATTCTTGATCAGAATGACAAGCCGAGTTGATATAGCCATGTCCGTCTGTCCGTCTGTCCGTCCGTCTGTCCGTATGTATGAACGCGTCGTTCTCAGAACCTATAAGAGCTAGAGACTTGAAATTTTTATGTATGTTCCTGTATAGCACGAAAAGATCGAGTTTTTAAAAAATCGATAACTGTCTTAATTTTAATGTTATCGATTAAAAACGAAATCGATGCTCAGTTATATAATTCTATATAACTCATCTTTATAGCTAGAGTCTCCAAATTTTGCATTTAGTGTTAAGTGAGCCTTACGCAATTTCGGTTTTTGTTAAATTTTGGGTGCCACGCCCCTTCGCCTCAAATTTGTAACTCCCGTATATCAAATACTAGAGACTTGTGCTTTGGTACATACATACATATGGATGTACATACATGATGACGCCCAACAAGTTTGATCAAAATCGTTGGTCTAGAAAAAAGTTATTAAACATTTAATTTCCTATAGCATTGCCATGCAAAGCAGCCAAACAACAGCTGACGCACCGACTTGCGCTTGTGTGTGCTTGCGCCTGTCTATGTGTGTATGTATGTTTTGCTTGTAATGAACGTACATTTGCATGTGTATATTAAAGAAATGAAGAATGCTTGGAATAGCGGTTCTTCGCAGGGTTCAGGGTATACCCTAGTCGAGCGGTCTCGACTAGAGTTTTCTTACTTGTTTTATTTTGACTTCGTCGCAAACTAATACTGCATATTTCCCCTTATCACTCATTTTTTTTTCAACTATTCCTTGCAGATATTCAAGCAACTTAGGATTAAATCGAGGGGTTAAGTTTTTGAGAATTGCCCATCTATTTAACTAAATCTTACATGGAAGTCTCAATTTAAGAACATCCCTAAGATAGTCATATGTCCTAGCAGAATAAAAATATATATTTTGCGAAATAATCCTTTCCGCGCTATTATAAGAATTATTCTTTTTCAAAAGCATTTCCACGCTATTGAAGCTAGATACTTGAAATTTGAAATATATTCTCGTGTATACCCTCGTCTGATAAAGTGTCAAGATTTTCCCAATACGCCCACTAGGGGCGTGGCAAATCGGAAAATTCATTTTCCTGTATCACAGAAACACTACTTCTAGAAGGGCTAGAGATTTTAACTGAACACTCACGTCGACATCCCAAAATCAAAAAGCTATGGATATATCTACGCCCATTGGGGGCGTGGCAAATCGGGTCAAACTGTATATTCTACAGTTTTAAATCGGATCTGAATATATAGTGATTTTACTGATTCTGTTATATTTTGAGCACTATTGATGCTAGAGACTTGAGACTTTGTATATATACTCGGGTTAACATCCTACAAGCGAAAAGTATGGCGGATATATCTACGCCTTCAGGGGGCGTGGCAGATTATATCTCCCACAGTTTTAATGTTATAAGTTTAAAAATTGGATGTTAAGTTACTGGAGGCCTCTATCGATTGCCCAAAAATTATTGTTACGCCTTAAAAGGGGCGTGACATACAGAAAAATACCCTGTAATTTTCGCATTTTTGAATGTAAGCATCCAAACTTTACAGTTATATTCTTGAACGCCCACTCTATCCACATGCCAAAATTTATGTGTGTACGGGCACTGGGGGCGTGGCATATCAAAACTGAAACATCTGCAGCTTCTGAGCCAATAACGCGCCACATAATGACTTTGTGACCTTTGACCTTGTTTTTTGATTTGTCAAATTATATATATATATATGTTTGAAAAGAATATTTTATTAATAGAAAATAACTAAATAAAGAAAATATTACAAAAATATCAATATGACCGCACCGGGGTTCGAGTTAATGCCATTCGAGGATATGTCATCTCTCTCGATTTAGGTGCGTGTTTTGGCTAAGGTAAGGGTTCTAAGCTTCGATCCTAATTGAAACTGTCTGGCCACCACCGATGAAAATAATTAGTCGGCAGCTCATTTGAGCGGCGACAGAGGGGACTTAAGGTTAATTTTTAAAAATATGTAATGTGATAGATGCCCCTGTGGGCTGCTGGGGCGTGAAAAAGTCTTTCGCTGTCGGTTGCGTCCGACTGCAATGTTCTTACTTGTTTCCTATAATATGCTTATATATGCTTTGCTCTCTTTTTACGCAATTTAAACAATAGGAAAGTCGATCGGCATTCAAATCTTGCCACAATTGATTCTTTAAATCGCTGTAAAAGCTCAATAAATTCTCAACTTTTTCTTCCCTGTCACTTTCATTCTGAGTGCGTTCAGTCCGCTCTCCTGTGCCCGGTGACGCATCAAATTCATTTAATACTTTGCTTAAATTATTCTTCTGATAACTATAAGGGTTAATATCCTCTTCACAACTGTCTACTAAATATTTTAGAATTTTTCCTGTCGATGTTAATCGGTACATGGTATGCTCTAATCCACTTGTTAAAATAAAATTCTTTTGATGGAAACGAAGATAACATCACTGGAAAATTAACGGAGCTTTTTCTATAACTTGCACCACATGTTTCTATAGTACATTTCGTTCCCCTTTTTCGTAAATCTTTTTGATGATATTCTTCACACCAACAATTGATATTTTATAACACTTGTTTCTGCCATAGTTAAAAAAACTGATATATTAAATCGCAAAAACGGTCACACAAATAAATGTTGAGGAAAGCACGCACCGCGAACACGTCTCTGTGCCATGCAAAATATTTTCAGAATTACCATGAGCAGTTGAAGTTATTTTGCAAGCACAAACGCTCATACATGTGAGCTGCTGTAGCGGTAAGTACTAATAGTGTGTGCATGCTCGTCGCGAAAAAATATTCTTCGTATGAGCCTCACACTTCCATACACTCTCCATAAATAATAATAAAAATGTTAGCATTTTGCATGGGCATGACAAACACTTTCAAAAGTTTGGTATACTCTACTGTTGATAGTGGAAAAATGAAGCCTCAGCGAGCAAATTTCAATTTTGGTGTGCTGTTGCTGGTGAGTTCTTACATATACTATATTCGAGAGAGAAGAGAGCAGACAATAAGAATATATGAGAGAGAAGAGATCACAAAATAAGCATACATGATTGCATAGAAGGGCTTTATATACAAATGGACCATTACCGAACGAGCGCTCGCAGAGCACTGATTTTCTTGCTGCTCGCAGCATGGGGTACTAAATCAGTGGTGCCGAACTGGGGGCTTTCCCGAAAGATTTGGGGTATTTTGATGTGCAATTGCGGGAAGAATTGCAAACTAGGGGAAAAGCTGAATTGGCGTGCTTTCAAATTGTCTGGGGGTTTTTTCAGCTTTTTTTAATTTTGAAGAAAATTTGTGAAATTTGGGTGGTAAAAGCTGTAAATGTGGCCTGTAAATGTGTTCAAATTCGTGCGGCGACCTCTTATTTTTTTAGGTCGACATTCCGTTTGTAAGGTGATTTTCAGACGCTTTTAGGTTTTGGTGGTTTTTAGCTCCATTTCCGCCGGATCTAGCGTTTTTCTTGAACAATTTTGGCAACACTGGTAGTTAAGTCACTGAATTTCATTCGCAGAATTTCATTGATCCGCGTGTTATATCCCGTGTTGCCAACTCTTCTGGGCCTACATAAGCTATAACATTTCAAAAAGCTAGAAAAAGCTGAAAAGCTTTAAAAAAGTCCAGATAACAAGCTGTCGACGTTTTTTCTGTTTATTATTGTTATTCTAATAATTTTTAACTATGTTGGTGGACTAACTTCTGTGAACCTGAATGTTATTTACATTGTGAATTTATTTAAACATAATTGAACATAATGTGTAGCAACATATAAAAACAATGCCTCTTCTTGTTGCTGGGTTTTGGTTGATACAGCAAGAGGAAAAAATGTTTGATTGTTTAATAAAATTCAACTCAACTTTGCGTTTTTCAGTTTTTGCACGTGCTTACAAATTGGACAGCGTAGCAACAATCCTGGATTTGCAATAGCATTTGCTTTCATCATTTGCATCAATTGCTAACCAATTCTTCAATAATGAATCAAGCATCCAAGAAGTTCGCGGTTTTTGCTTGTGTTTTTTCACTTTTACCAGACTTGATCAAATTTGTGATTCACAAATTTGATATATCAAAGTTGCAAAATACTCTAATAGTGGATAAGAATTGTACGATTGCTATATCGATTACAATTTCACAGCATTGCCAAAAATTTGAAAAAATTGGTACAAAATTTCAATGATTAAAAAACTAAGTTTCCTGCCACCCGCTAGCCTAGAAACTTTCCCGCTTATAGCAATCGAAAAACTCCAGAACTATTCGGACAAAAAGCCAAATTGGCAACACTGGTTAGATCTATGTATTTGTTGTATGGTGCCCTTGCCCAATTAGGAAAATTGATCGATTGAGTGGAAAAACCATCGATATATTGAAATTACCCATCGATGAATTTGCAGCTCAGCTATATAGTATATATGTACATATATTCATTACATCTTATTATCCACTATGTTCAAACAAACTTTTAAGCATTATAAAAAAAGTCCCCATTGCCTGATCTTCATGAGGTTATTGACTTAGACACTTACGAAGCAAACAGTTTTTATAATGATATGCCTGATGTAAGTAGATAATATATCAAACTTACTTACATATATATACAGTGTGCCACTAAAGTCACCGTTCTCTCTGTACCAGAGCTCGCAAATAACAGTTGAGCATTTTGCGTGGTCTTCGAATAACAGTTTTCACTGAGTATTTGACGAAAATTCTCGCGAGCGAGCGAAAACAACGGGTCTTCGCCTTCGCTCGCGCTCGTTTCTCATTTGTTTCGGTCAGACCGCGAGCGAACGCTTGAGTAAAATTAAGAAAAAGGTCTTTAAGCGACTGATGCATGTTCATGTGCGATGCAAACGTACTTTGTGTATGGTATTAATCAAAGTACGAAAAATATTCTTGCGTCGCAAGTTTGCATCTTACATTTACTAAATATTTCAATTTTTTAATGATATCAAGCTTAAACTGCCACATTTAAATGCGCTTGCACAGGTAGTTCTAACCAGCAACTCATTTTTAGCCCTGCATTTCATATTAAATGAACGGCGAAGTTCAATAAGCGCAGACAATTTAAATGTATAATTAGTTATTTAACTTAACAATAGGCAGTATAAGTTTAGTACTAGTTAAATAACATCTTAATACCAAAAAAAATCAATTTTTTCCAACAAGGCAAATTATTGTAAGAGTGTCAAAAGACCTTTTTCATTGACTTTTTCGGTCATTTGCTCACTTGCTGAAGCTCAGCTCGCGAACAAAAAATTTTCCGCTCGCGAACAGATGTTCAGCAATAACGATCGACGCAAAAAACCCAAAAAACAACCCTCATGCGAAGACCGATTCAGACAAGAAAAAATCGCTCTTGCTCAGAGCGAGAGCGGAATATTTTCTTTTTTTCGCTCCTGCTCTGACTTTGAGCGTGACGAAAAAACGCTCAACTGTTATTTGCAAGCTCTGCTCTGTACATTTGCGTTAAACAAGCCGTAATGCTGTCAAACATTAATAAAAACAAAAGTTTTGATGCAGGCTTATAAAATAATGTATTATCTTCAAAATAACCCAAAATCGAAATATTTTACTTAATATTAAATATTAAGATGAAAATTCTAGTCGAGACCGCTCGACTAGGGTATACCCTGAATCCTGCGAAGAACCGCTATTCCGTGCATTCTCCGTTTCTTTTATATACACATGCATATGTACGTTTATTACAAGCAAAACATACACACATACACAGGCGCAAGCACACAAGCGCAAGTCAAATGTGTAAGCCATGTATTTCAAATACCAGAGGCTTGTTATTTGGCACATACACACATATGGATGACATGATCATGTCCAACAAATTTGATCAAAATCGTTCGTCTACAAAAAAAAAGTTATTAAGCATTTAATTTCCCATAACATTGGCATGCAAATAGCAGCCAAAGAAAGGCTGACGCAGCGACTTGCGAAAATGTGTGCGTGCGCCTGTGTGTGTTTGTGTATGTGTTGCTTGTAACGGAGAATGCACGGAATAGCGGTTTTTCGCAGGATTCAGGGTATACCCTAGTCGAGCGGTCTCGACTAGAATTTTCATCTTAATATTTAATATTAAGTAAAATATTTCGATTTTGGGTTATTTTGAAGATAATACATTATTTTATAAGCCTGCATCAAAACTTTTTGTTTTTATTAATATTTGGCAGCATTACGGCTTGTTTAACGCAAATGTACAGAAGAACGGTGATTTTAGTGACACACTGTACATGTACAGTTTGCCAAGAAACACATTAACACTGCAACAAAATTACATTTGTTTACTTTAGATGCAAAAATACAAGCTTTTAGTTAAAATTTCTGACAGTAAATTCTGTTAGTTAAAATTGTCTGCCTGCTAATGTGTAACAAATAAACAATAAAAAACAGATTACTCATTTTGTATACCGTCAAGAAACTGTTTACAATTGCGTTTCACAATTCTGTTTTGCTATAATTCTTGGAAACTACGAGCATTTTTCGCAATGCTTAGTGCGTCTATTAATACATGTTTCTTTTTGCATACATACATATGTATATTAAAATTTGGCTGTGAAATTTAGCTGGACACTGATCTAAAATTGAATTACTTGAATTACATATTTACATACATACATATGTATGTACATACATTATTACATTACATACATACATACATGGATCACGGAAAAGCCTCGTCGTTTCTTAGAATTGGCGCAAAACAGAATTGTAAAACGCAATGTGTTAAACAGTTTCTTGACAACATGAAAAATGAATCATCTTTGTTTTTATACCCTGAGCCCATTAATAATGAGAAAATAGGGTATAATGGTTTTGTTATACTGTATATAAAAGGTAAAAGGAAGCAAGGCAGACCCCATAAAGTATAAATTTGGTCTCATATTTTTGTTCATCGAGCCTGAAAATAAAGAGCCAAAGAAAATAGAAATTTTATTTGGCTTATTTCACAAAAATTGTGTTGTATTTCTAATGGTTCGGGGTATAAAACCCTCCTTAAGATATTCGTGTAATATTCCAAGTATTTCAATATTTTAAGACAGAAAACTTATCATATCGTAAACCCTCAAGTGAAGCTTTATCAATACGCATTGCCAATTTATCGCACCCGTATCGATCATTAAAAATAATTTATTGGACGATCATTCAGATTATTTTGTCCGCTTTAAAAAGCAATCAATCCCTCTGCATATTGAAATTTTTTTAAATTGACATCCAATTATTGTCTTCTTATTTATAAAACCCTAGTTGGTGAAGCCGTTGGACATCTCCGAAATGCCTACACATAAAAGTCAATATTTACCGGTTGGCTTGCAACCACAGCATACGTGGCGATGTTACATGCTTGAAAAACATCCTGGTCTGTTGATCATACGTAATCCATTTACATGTAGAGGACAACGCTATTGGATAGCCCGAAGTCTTCGTGATTATCCCCTACCACCTAATGTTGTGAACTTGGATGCAAAACACTTTTCATCTAAGACAAAAGCTAACTGGTGGGGAGAATTGCATTACTGCACAAACCCAAATGTTGCTCATCGTCTTAAGACTGCTATGCGTTGGACAACTTTGGGGTACCATCACAACTGGGATACTAAGATTTACGATAAGTCAAGCCACACTTTGTTCCCAAGTGATTTAGATAGCTTGTCTAAATATTTATCTCTTGCTCTTGGGTTTCCAAGTTTTATTCCGCAAGCCGCTATTATAAATTATTATCCGATTGGTACTTCGTTATCTGGACACACTGATCATTCCGAGATGAATCATGAAGCGCCGCTAATCTCATACAGGTACATATGAAAATTTTTTGGAAAATGTGTGTTTCATTTAGTATTTAATGCAGCTTCGGGCAAACTGCAATATTTCTAATAGGTCACGAACACTAGATGAGCAACCTAGTGCGCTGTATCTCAGGAGTGGAGATGTTTTAGTTATGTCAAGGAATCAAGACTATGCTATCATGCTGTTCCGCGCGTAGTGAAAGCTTTCAATGATCCTTGGAATAACTTTTCAAATACTAAGGAAAAACTTGAAGATATCTTTACTAGTTCAATGAATTTCGAATTATATGATCATGTTAACGACGAATTATTTTGGAAGCCTTTTAATCGCTATGTCAGCGACTGTCGCATAAATATTAATGTTCGTCAAGTTTACAATTTAGATTAAAATATTATATTATATTATTTGATGCATTTTTACTAAAAGTTAAAGAAAGCTGTTAAACTATTAGTAACCTAACTGTTTTTAATCAAAAGAACTAATCGTTCTA
>CAUIUS010000152.1:0-42619 GCA_961210405.1 Drosophila mercatorum | reverse complement strand
GCGCCATCGCCGAAATTATACCGCATGCCCAGATTTTCCAGCCAGTAACCGGGCGCTTTCATGTCGCCGACATAGCTGAAATTGCGGGCCGAGATATTGGTCGATATGCCTCGAACCCGCCATGGCTGAGGACAGGCTGGTTTTTCATGAACGGCGGATAGTTGACGATCTGCTGGCCATGGGGGCGTAGGTCACGCCGGCCTCGACAAGGTTGTCACCATGTCGCATTATAACTGACGCGTTATAAAGAGAGAATCACGAAGAAGGTGGACTGTCAGACCGGCATCCACACCGTTCATGGTCACGGACCCGACATTCGCGACCGTCGAGATCGGATTGACGATCGTCCCGGACGCTGTCTGTTGCAGTCGGTTATGAAAATCCGTGTGATAGGCATAAACCGATGCAGACAGGATCTTGTCGAGGTAACGGTATCCCACGGCGTAGTTCCAGTCGGTTTCCGGTTTCAGGCCGCCACGGATCTGATTGAACTGGCTCTGGTGACGCAAAGGGCGACGCGCCCTGTTTGTAGGCAGCCACCGGGTAGGCTTTCATGTTTTCCGAGATATCGAAAACAGCTCGTGATGACGGAGAAAATGCCAGTCTGCGCTGATATGCGGCAGGAAGGCGCGGGCCGTTGTCATGCTGCCAGCGGCGATGGCGTCTGTCCCGGTATAGGACGCATCATTGGCGTTCTGCCCTGTCCGTACTGTCTGCAACAGGGATTTGAAACCGAAATGCGGCCAGATTTTCGAGCGGTGGTAGGTGTCCTGCACGAATGCCGTAAAGCTGTTGGAATTAAGGTCTGTGACCAGAAATCCTGATAGCCGGCGGGCAGGGTGCCGAGGGCATTTATGGGCGATCCCTCCCCGAGAAGAGGCTGTTCAATACCGTAACGCCCAATCCGGGTATGGAAGTTTTCCAGACACCAGCGCTGATATCGTTGTGGGCGATCGTGAGGTCAGTGCGGATGTGAAACCGTATTCTGCGTGTTGCTGGCGTTGATCTGCTCAGCCAGCGGCGCTCCGTTGGGCGAAGAGAGATAAGGCGTGGTCCAGCCACCACGTCTATACTGCCCATGGCCATAAATGGTCGTTTTCCAGCGCAGGGCATGTGTCAGGGAGAAATCCGCAGTCAGACCGCCGAGATAATCCCGTTCCGCCGTGACGGCATCGTAATATGACGCATCCCACGGATCCGACATCCGTGAATAACCGGCGGGAATAGCGCCGCCGGGCAGATTGTTGAGGGACTGGGCCAGTCGGTAGGCCTTGGCATAACCGTCGGGGGTTCCGACGAAGTTATCAAGTTTGTAGCCACCGTTCTTCAGCATGTCGAAGGACATGTCCTGATAATTGTAGAGATCCTTGTCAGACCAGTCGAAGAAGGTTGAAATCCGGCCGTCTTGCCCAATGGGCTGGAGAAACTTCGCGTTGACCTGTTGCGCGAACTGGTTGCCGCCGCCTTTCCATTTGTCGGTGTTGTTTCCGTAGGAGACGTAGAGCGCGATCCGATCTGGTTCAGATCGCCGCTGTCGGCGCGGATGAAGGTGTGATAGGCGGCATTGCTTCCGAAAGTCTGTGCTGTTGTCAGATGGCGTTCGTGATTCGGATCAGATGAAAATATTCAAGTGAACCACCCAGATTTGACGTGCTGGCGACGGATTCCTCCCTGCGCTCATCGACATGTTGACGCGGCCGACATTTTCGGAGGCGATGGCGGCGGTCGTATTCAGGCCATTGAGAGAGCGGAATTCCTGATCGCCGAGCGGTATGCCATCAAGCGTCATGCCGATCTGGTTCTGCAGGAAGCCGTGCATGTAGAACTGGCGACCACGTATCCAGACCTTGTGGATCAGCAGACTGGAACATCACGCCCGGACGGGTTGGTTACTTTCTGTGGATTTGTGCCCGGCACAGATCTTGCGAGCACTTCTGAGGAAATCGTTTCGGTGACACCGCGGGCGTAAGAACGTCGTGCGCTGACCGTCAGCAGTTCGGGGTCTTTCTGTTTGACGGATTTGGGCTGCCAGCCGGTCGGTGCGGTGCAGCGTGCGGTATTCCCCGCTGCTCTGATGGCCTGTTTTATGGATGGTGCCGGCAGTAGCTGCGACCGCCATGGTGTTGGTTGATACGAGAAAGGCCGTTACGACTACCGTTCAGAAGAAAATGAAATTCCATAGCCACGGGCCTTTTCAGGAAAATATATGCGCGATGATTGCTCGGGCATTTAAGGGGAGAGGGCGAGGCGTGGCGTTATCGACAGATTCCCGCGATATGGATGAGGGAAGTATTTTCCATTTTCTTATAGTGGTTTGTTGTGCGGCGTGGATGGCCGTGAGTTTGGGTTTTGAAGTGGAAAACGGCGCTGTAAGTGATGTAAGGCATCGATTGGTTTCGTAAGGAGCGTGAAATATCACGTCCTGATGGTGTATTTCACTATTAACAACGAAACATGATTGTTTGTGATGTAGTGCGTTTATTATGTGTGATATAACCCTGAATTATGACACCTTACGTAGTGGAATATGTCCTCGCCCATCTTCGATTGCTGGAGGCTGTTGGCAGGCTGGGTAGTTTCAGCCGCCGCCGCTGAACTGGCGTGACGCAGCCCAATGTCAGTCGGCAGATCGGGCAGATAGAGCGGGTGATTGGCCATGCGCTGTTCACTCGTGGACATCGCGGTGTGGTTTTGACGGAAGCTGGCCGACTGCTGTTCGATGCCGCGACGGAGAGCACCGGACGCATCCGCAACTGTCTGGGAGAGATCGCTGCTACGGCGGCAGGACGCAGGCAGATTGCTGTTGTGACGGATTATGGGTTTGCGCCACCTGGCTCATGGAGCGCCTGTCAGACTTCGAACGGCTTTGCCCCGATGTGGAAGTCCAGATCGTCACCACGCGGAACCTGTCCGAGACGGCGTCTGGGATTTTCGACCGGATGTTTCGATCTGTTTGAGCCCGGCCCCATCAGGGAAGATGATACGGTTTTCCAACGAAAAATGCTTTTTCAGGAAGAAGTCTATCCCGTGTGTGGGCAGGCTTATCTGGATCACCACGGGCCATTCGATAGCTTGGAAGAGATCAGGAAAGCGCATCTTCTGCATCTGAAAGGCGATGGAACCTTGTGGCTGAACTGGGAGAACTGGTTCCGGGATATGGGGCCCGACATCACGCAGATGCGGAGCGGCAGACTGAACGTGTTTCGCTCATTCAGTCATTTTCCGCTTCTCATGCAGTCCGCCTGCCAGAACGAAGGCGTTGCGCTAGGGCTGGCGTCCATTGATTGATAAGGCGCTGGAGACCGGGCAACTGGTGAAACTCTGGTCTAGGCCGGTCAAAAGCGAGAACGGCTACGTCCTGACGCTGCATAGGCGGACAGGTAAGGAAGCATCGGCCTTCTATACATGGGTCATCGCTCAGGCAGAGGGCAGTCGTGTTGTCCAAAGGAGACCCTCATTCCCGCTGATGTGACATTCCTGCCTGCATCAGCCGGATTGAATGGTGGTTTTTCTATGAAGCAGCAGGGTATTTCCGACAGTCAAATTTAAGGTGAAAATATCCTTATTTTCTTGGCGGAGATTTAAAAAATCTTTTTAAATTCTTGGACTGGCACTCCAGGAGAAAAGTGCCGAAGCTCCTTGACACCCCTATGGGCGCACCTATCTCCATACATGGCACTCCCGGGGTGGAGTGCAACGCACCGCGGCGTAGAGCGCGTGGCACGCGGCGACGTTGCTTTAGAAACGAGGGCGTCGTCCCAAACAGAATGTGGAGCAATCCATAATGACGAAATTCCGTCCCCTGCACGATCGTGTAGTGGTTCGCCGTCTTACAGGCGAAGAAAAGACAGTCGGTGGCATCATCATCCCTGACACGGCCAAAGAAAAGCCGATGGAAGGCGAGGTCGTGTCCGTTGGTCCCGGCGCACGCAACGAACAGGGCCAGATCGTGGCTCCGAGTGAAGGCTGGTGATCGCGTGCTGTTCGGCAGGGTCTGGCACCGAAGTCAAGATCGGTGGTGAAGAGCGCTGATCATGAAGGAAAGCGACATCATGGGCGTGATCGCCGGCTGATCACCGGCTTCGATCCCCTTTAAGGTTTCGTTTTCATTTTCAAGGAGAATTCCCAATGGCTGCCAAGGACGTAAAGTTCGGCGGTGAAGCGCGTCAGCGCATGCTGCGTGGTGTCGACATTCTTGCCGACGCCGTAAAGTGACCCCGGCCCGAAAGGCCGCAACGTCGTGCTCGACAAGAGCTTCGGCGCTCCCCGCATCACCAAGGACGGTGTGTCGGTCGCCAAGGAGATCGAGCTCGATGACAAGTTCGAGAACATGGGCGCGCAGATGGTGCGCGAGGTCGCTTCCAAGACCAACGACGTGGCCGGTGACGGCACCACCACCGCGACCGTGCTGGCCCAGGCAATTGTCCGCGAAGGCCACAGCGGCCGTTGCCGCCGGCATGAACCCGATGGACCTGAAGCGCGGCATCGACAAGGCAGTCGCCTCTGTCGTTGAAGAGCTGAAGAAGAACGCCAAGAAGGTGACGTCTCCGTCCGAGACGGCGCAGGTCGGCACGATTTCCGCCAACGGCGAGAAAGAGATCGGCAAGATGATCGCGCAGGCCATGCAGAAGGTCGGCTGAGGGCGTGATCACGCTGAGGGCCGGGGCATCCAGACCGAGCTCGACGTCGTTGAGGGCATGCAGTTCGATCGCGGCTACCTGTCCCCCTACTTCGTGACCAACGCGGAGAAGATGACGGCTGATCTCGACAACCCGACATCCTCATCCACGAGAAGAAGCCGTCTTCCTGCAGCCGATCCTTCCGCTGCTTGAGTCCGTCGTGCAGTCCGGCCGTCCGCTGGTCATCATCGCGGAAGATGTCGATGGTGAGGCTCTGGCCACGCTCGTCGTCAACAAGCTGCGTGGTGGTCTGAAGATCGCTGCCGTGAAGGCTCCGGGCTTCGGTGATCGCCGCAAGGGCCATGCTGGAAGACATCGCCATCCTCACCGGTGGTCAGGTCATCAGCGAAGATCTCGGCATCAAGCTTGAGAGCGTTACGCTGCCGATGCTCGGCACGGCGAAGAAGGTACATCTCGAAAGAGAACACCACCATCGTCGAGGGTGCTGGCAACGCGGACGACATCAAGGGTCGTTGCAACCAGATCCGCGCTCAGGTCGAGGAAACAACCCTGACTACGATCGTGAGAAGCGCAGGAGCGTCTTGCGAAGCTCGCCGGTGGCGTTGCGGTCATCCGCGTCGGTGGTTCCACCGAGGTTGAGGTGAAAGACGCAAGGATCGCGTTGACGATGCGCTGCACGCAACCCGCGCTGCTGTCGAAGAAGGCACGTTCCGGGCGGCGGCACGGCTCTGGCCCGCGCTTCCGCGGCTCTCGGCCACCTGCACTACCACAACGAAGACCAGAAGGTCGGCGGCGAAATCATCCGCAAGGCTCTTCAGGCTCCGCTGCGGTCAGATCGCGCACAACGCGGGTGAAGACGGCGCGCATCGCAGGCAAGGTTCTGGAAAACAGCACCTACACCTTCGGTTTCGATGCGCAGGCTGGTGAATACAAGGACCTCGTCGAGGCCGGCATCATCGATCCGATGAAGGTTGTCCGCACGGCTCTGCAGGATGAGCTTCGGTTGCCGGTCTGCTGATCACCACGGAAGCCATGGTCGCCGAGCGTCCGGAGAAGAAAGCTCCGCCGATGCCGGGTGGTGGCGGAATGGGTGGCATGGGCGACATGGATTTCTGATCCACTCGTTCAGACACTGTTTCGGAAGGGGGAGAGCGGTTCGCTCTCCCTTTTCTTTATGGGATTATGGATTTTTCCAACGGAGCTATGAAGCCGGGTCTCGTCCGTCGCCCGTTTATTTTAACAGACTGGGATTGTGAGTTTTTGTCGGGTTTGGGCAAAGCTCTTCGAACAGGTGCGGTCCTAAATGCCGCACTTTATTCAAAGTCTTCGTTGGGTACGAGAGAACGCTTTACCGTTTAGTCTTTGGGGGCTTCCCGATCCTTCATCGGGATGAGCTGAAAAGATGCGTTATCAGACAGGTATACAGGCGCGCACAGCCCTGAATTCAAAGATCCAGTGCCTTGCCCCGATGACCAAGAGAGCAGTCAGAAAGGATTTACAGTTGCTTGATCAGACGACTGACAAGTATGGGGAACGCCGCTCTCTGAAAGCTCATCCATCAGCTGTGTATTGGGCCGCAATAGTCACGGCCCAGCAACCGAACCTTGCCGCGCCACGCAAGATCTACGGAGCTGACGCCGCATTGAAAGACATTTTTAGAAAATTCAGAAGCTGATGCAGTTCACGGCCTTCGCCTCTCAGATCGTATCAGGGTCAGATGCCGTCCACCATGCTGGCCAGCCGATCAGGTGTTTCGGTTATGACAATATCCACCGGTTCATCGAGAAGCTTCTGGGTCGCGACAAGATTTGCGCTGGGGTCAGGGCTGTAAACGATCACCGCGTCGGCATCGCGACGAGCGGCTGCAAACAGGAAGAAGACGCGTTGGCAGGCAGATAGAGCGCATAGGGGTGACGTCCCGCCAACAGTTTCGCCTTATGGGCATCCGATGCGGACTGGACCGGCATCGCCACGACGACGGAGCGGCAGCCGCGCGCGTCATGGGCGGATGTGAGGTCATAGGCCATCAGAACGGCTCTTTCCTCATGCCGGTTGCGCGGAGTTCTTTCACCACTTCTGTGGGCGGGATTCCACGCAGAGACAGCATGACCAGTTCGTGCCGCTTGTAGGAAAGTTTCAGAGCATCGTGCAGCGGGAGAGCGCTATTTCCCGCGATTGCCAGCTTCCCGTCATCATTGCGGACGACATCCAAGGCCACCATTGTCGGCAGACCGGAAGTGTCGAGAATTTCCGGGGTCGGCAGCGGTAGTTTGGCCAACAGTTTGTCGGTCCGGGATGTTTCATCTGTCGGAGGGGAAGGGTGGTCGTCGCCGCCTTCCACTCGCGCAGATGACCAGACCATGATGGATACGAGTCAGCAGTGCGTCAGTATGGGAGTCGCGCCAGAGCAACCCACCACCGGCAATGGCGATGACAGACAGCCCGACCAGAACATTCCGGCGGCAGGAGCGGGTCAGAAAAGATCCCTTCCGTTTCTGGTCGTCCATGGTGTCCTGTATGTCAGGATCAGGCATGAGCCTCTTCCTTTACGTTCACCGGCCATGGCGGCAGCCCTGTCGAGATCGACAGACAGCACGCGGCTTACACCGCGTTCCTGCATGGTTACGCCGTAAAGCCGGTCCATATGAGCCATTGTAAGCTGATGATGTGTCACCACGAGAAAGCGTGTTCCTGCTTCGTTGACCATATCGCCAAGCAGCGCACAGAAACGGCCGACATTGGCGTCATCAAGGGAGCGTCGACTTCGTCCAGTACGCAGATCGGAGCCGGATTGCAGCGAAAGACTGCAAAATCAGAGATAGGGCCGTCAGAGCCTGTTCGCCACCCGAGAAGTGACAATGTGGCAAGCTTTTGCCCGGGGGCTGGGCATAGATCTCCAAGCCAGCTTGCAACGGATCGTCGCTGCCGACAAGACCCAGATGAGCCCGTCCACCGCCGAACATGCGGGAGAACAGGGACGGAAGTGGTGATCCACTTGAAAGACCGCCATCAGACGCTCACGCCCTCCTTGTTGAGAGCGCCAATCGAACCACGCAGACGGGCGATCGCAGCTTCGATCTCACCGTGCTCGCGGCGGATCACCTCGATCTGCTGTTCGGCTTCCTGCGCTTCGATATCAGCACGAAGATTGACCGGGCCGAGTTCCTCCCGCTCACGGGTGAGGCGGGAAATCTTGCGGCGTAGACCGGTTTCTGCGGACCCGTGAGATCCCCGACCGGTGCTGTGGGAGGCTCAGGGGTCTCTGCCAGCAACTGATCGAGAATGGCCTGAGCCTGCTCGCTCTTGCCCTCGCTTCTGAGCAGATTTTCCCGGGCGGTGGCCAATTCGCCTTCAGTCCGCCGACGCGATTCCGCGCGTCCTTCAGCCGGTTCTCGGCAGATTCTTTTGCCGCATTCGCTGCCGCAAACTTCTCTTCCGCTTCCATCAGCGTGGCAGCGGTCCGTTCACGGAGCTGTCGCGCCTCGTCGGGAAGAGCTGTCAGGGTTTGATGATCTGCGGACACAGCATCAAAGCGCAACTGGGCTTCTTTCAGTTGCTCCTCGGCAGTCGCCGCCCGGCTGGTCCACTCCGACAGAGAGTCCTGAAGCGCCGTTTCCCGGCTGGTCAGTGTGCCGACCTCAGCGACAAGAGCGGCGCGCATTTCGACCAGCCTGCTCCTCACGACGAAGCTCAGAAATCTTTTCACGTAATGTTTCAATCTGGTCTGAAGACTGAGCATCGAGCTCTGTCGCCGCACGAGCCGCTTCGGCAGACTCAAGAGATCCAGCCGCCTCGGTCAGCTCGACCCAAGCGCGGCCAGACGAGGCCCGTAGCGGACAGGCGCGAGCGTATTCCAGCGCCTTTTCCTGCATGGCGCGATGGGCGGTTTCGCGCTGCGTCATTTCGACCAGCCGCCTCAAGCCTTGCTCGGGCGGAGACCGTCGCCTGCTCAGCCTCCTGAGCCGTTGTTTCCGCGTTTTTCAGTGCGGCAGCAGCTGATGCAGGATCGGACGACGCCTCCAGCGCCAGACGGGTCGCTTCGACCGTTTCTTCCGCTTTGGCGCGTTCGGAATCGAGGCGCGCCAGTTCGGGCAGCATGGTCGCTAGACGGGATCCGGCGTTCCCATGGCGCGTCTCGGCTCCTGCTGCGCCCGCCGTGCCTGCTCAAAGGCGGCATCCGCTTTACGACGGGTCTCGCGGCAGCAGCTTCCGTCCGCGTCGCTTTCTGGTCGCGGGTTCTGGCTTCATCGTGTGCTCCCCGCAGCACTTCCGGTGCGGGTAGCACCGTCTGCGTGGCGCGTGCATCCGCGACGGCCTGTCTGGCGGCGGCAAGAGCCGTGTCGCCCGTTCACATTGCGGGGCATGGCATCGAGTCCGGCGCGGGCGGCGGCGTGACGGCGGAGGTCTCTGCTTCCGCCGTGCGGATTTTTCCGAGCGCCCCTTCAATGGCGGCGCGGGTCATGCGAACCGTGCGGACCGCTTCGGCCGTCTGATTGCGTGCCTGTGCGGTCTCGGCTGCTTTCGTTCCGCAGCTGGGAGATTGCGCCTTCTCGTCGAAACGAAGCTGCGTTCCTTCAGAATACGGCGCTGGGCCAGTCCGCGCCGCCGCGCTCGGCTGACCGGCGGCAATGCGATAGCCATCCCAACGCCAGAATGCGCCGTCACGCGTGATAAGCGACTGTCCGGCCTGAAGCGCGGAGACGAGCGAATCGCCATCCGCCACGGTCGCCACCAGTCCGGCCCGCCCAAGGGCGCGGGTGAGGGCAGGCGGCACTGAGGCAAGAAGAGATGCGAGGGACGTCGCTTCCGGGTGGCAGAGCTGGCGACGAAGCCAGCGGCCCCAATGATGACCATGAGCGTGGCGCTTCCGGTGCGACAGCGGAATCCGGCGCATCCAGTCCTTCTGCCAGTACGTCGCAATGGCGATTTCCAGCCCGTCGGGAATATCCAGCTGTCCCGAAATAGGAGCGGCTTCGCTTCTCGTCCTCAGCGCCAAGAGCCTGTGACAGACCTTCGATCTGTGCTTTCAGACGGGTCAGTTCAGCTTTCAGAACGCTGAGTGCAGCTTCGCCTCCTGCGCCCCTGCCGCCGCCTGAGTGGCGGCCCTTCCGCATTGGTAAGAGCCAGCTCCGCATCGGTCAGGCGCTTTTCTTCCGACGTACGTGCATTCTGGGCCTGTTCCAGAACAGCATCCGGAACGGCGTTCTGTTCAGCCGAGGCGAGATCCCGAGCAAAAGTCGCAGCTTCCTGTTCCGCACGCCGAAGAGCGGCTTCGGCTGTCTGAACCGCCGCAGCGACCGAGGCGCGGGTAGCGTTGTCTTCCTGCATGCGTCCGCGTGCTTCGACGAGAGCGGCGGAGGCTGCGGCCCGTTCGGTCTCGGCTGCTTCCAATGCGGCCATGGCCTGTGTCCGCGCGGCCTCGGCATCAGTCACAGCCTGAGCGAGGGGCGTTCCTCTGCGTGTCAGGGATCGTTCGCGCTCTGTCTGCTCCTTGCGCAGAGCCAGTGCGTCCCGGTCTTTACGGAGGCCATTGAGAGGGCCGTCGCGGTTGCGAGGGCTTTTCACATTGATGCCGGGTTCTGGTTGTTTCCGCAGCGTTGCGGGCGATGGAAAGGGCGACCTGTGTTTCGAACGCTTCTGGGCAGCCGCGTCCATTTCTTCCCGACAGACGCCAGAGCCGCCGCAGCCTGCTGCACGGCAGCTTCCGCCTCAGCAAGCACATCCGGCGCAGGCAGTTCCGCCTGCAAGGCGTCGATCTGACTTTTCAGGGCGGCATGGTCTTCGGCAAGGCGGGTATGGCGCAGGGTCGCGGCCTCAAGAGCGGAATGGGCCTGTTCGGATCGCGTGCGCGCGCAGTCGCCTCGGCCATCAGGCGCTCCAGTGTTTCAGAAGCGTCCTGCAACGCAGTCTGAAGGCCGGTGAGTTGGGCCTCCGCTTCCGCCTGTCTGTCGGGCAGGCTGGCGCGAGCCGCCTGAACTGCCGCCATCTCTTCCTGTAGGCGGGTCAGTGTGGCGGACGCATCCTCCCGGGAACGGGCCGCATCACGATCGGCCTCACTCTGTCTGAGACGTTCTCTCGCCGCTTCGGCAGCCTGCGCGGCGCGTTGCTCTTCAACCGCCACACCTTCAGCAGCAACCCTCTGACGTTCCAGCGCCGTGCGGGCGAGTTCGGCGGCTTCACGAATGGCCGGAAGCGCCTTGTCGGCTTCATAGTCCGCAAGAACAGCGGTTTCGAGGCTTCCTCGGCTGCGATCAGGGCGGTGCGGGCCTGCACGGCAGCCAGTCTGGCGCGCTCAACCTGCTGTCGGGCGCGCATGAAGCAACGCCAGCAGGGACACTTCGGCGTCGCGCAGATTGGAGGACAGTTCCCGATAGCGGGACGCCTGTTCGGACTGGCCGGTCAATCCTTCAAGGCGGCTTTCCAACTGGGTCCGGAGATCTTCGGCGCGGGTCAGATTGGTCTCGGTGGCGCGGAGCTTGAGTTCGGCTTCATGCCGCCGCGCGTGCAGGCCGGTGATGCCCGCGGCTTCTTCAAGAATGGTGCGCCGCTCCTCGGGGCGGGCGCCGACCAGCATCGCCACGCGACCCTGACTGACCATGGCCGAGGAACGCGCGCCGGAGGCGAGGTCTGCGAACAGGGTCTGCACGTCGCGGGCGCGGATGGCCTTGCTGTTCAGACGGTAATCACTGCCCGAACCACGCTCGGCGCGACGGGACACTTCCAGATCGTCCTGTTCGGCGAACGGGCCGGGACCAAGGCCTTTGGCGTTTTCGAGAACCAGCGTGACTTCAGCGAGGTTACGGGCAGGGCGGTTGGTTGTGCCGGCAAAGATGAGATCGTCCATCTCGCCGCCACGCAGCGAGCGTGCCGAGCTTTCGCCCATGGCCCAGCGCAGGGCTTCCACGACATTGATTTGCCGCAGCCATTCGGCCCGACAATACCGGTCAGACCGGGAAGAATATCCACGGAGACCGGGTCGGCAAAGCTTTTGAAGCCTGCGATACGTAACTGGACGAACCGCGCGCTCATCGGTCCGTCAGCACATGTGGGAAATGTCAGACACGTCCGGCTCTCGCCGTTACACCGTCAGTCCGGCTGAGGCTTCAGCCGCCAGCCGCAATGACTTTTTCTCGAACGCATCATAGGTCAGCTCACCCTGACGATAGACCTCGTTATTGAAACGGAAGGCTGGGGTGCTGTCGATCTTGTAGTCTTTTTCGGCGCGGGTCTGTTCGGCGAGAATGGCGTTCTGGAAGGCGACGTCGTTGACGGCGGTGTCGAACTCGGCCGGTGACATGCCAGCAAGACCGGCCATCTTGCGAAGCTGTTCTTCCGGATTGACGTTCTCGCCATAGGCCCAGCGGTCGAGGTTGGAGAAGAGCGATGTCATGAACGGCTCATAACGCTCGAGCGGCAGGCTGCGGGCGACCTGAGTCGCCATCAGGGCCGTGCGGTCAAGCGGGAAGTCGCAGAAAACATAGCGGATGCGACCTGTGTCGATCAGCTTTGCGGATTTCCGGGAACACATCTAGTTCGAAGCGGGCGCAATGCGGGCAGGTGAAGGAGAACCACTCTTCAACCACCACCTTGGCGTTCGGATTGCCGAAGGCGCGCGGAGCCATGCGCGGGTCCGCCGCATCTGCGGCCAGGCCTGGCCGATCAGATCGGGGCGAACGTGGCCGGAACGGCGAGTGCAAGCAGGGCACGGCGTGTAAGCGACATGACATGGAACTCCGCAAAAACAGGGCCACTTAAGAAAACTGCCGGAGGTCATGACCGGTCTCATGGGAGAACGTCAAGCCCGCGCGCGTCATCAATAGGCGTGAAATGTTACAAAGTATTGTCGTTGTTCTGGTTTTCGCCGCAATTCTGGGGCAAACTCAGGAAGTTGGTCCTGCTACGGCAGAACCTGATTTTTGAAATGGCGCTGTAATGAAAAACTTCTCACTCTCTCCCTCGCGGCTGTGATGGCTGTCGGTGCGGTTCCGGCGGCGCATGCCGAACCCGGCGGTTGCATCAAGTATGGGCCGCTGGCGCCTGGGTGGCCATGTAGCCAATCACCACGGAGTTCTGGGCGCTATGGGTGGCTGTGTGACCGGCATGTATGTTCGTCACCGCTACCGCAAGGAATCCCGTGCCAAGGCAGCCTGTATGACAAGGAGCATCCCGGCGCGAAAGGAACCTATGCTGAGAAAGCTACGGCCTATGACGTCGAGCATTCCACCCAGCCGGGAACAATGACGCCCGGCAGCAATGCGCCGCAGACCAATGGTCCGGCCCACGGGGCAGCCGGCACCAGACGCGACTCACATGTGATTCCGGCCTGTGTGGCGGCTTCGGCTGCCACACAGATCCACTTTTACAGAGGTCCGGCGTGCGGATGGCGTGTTTCTGTCCGTTCGATCGTTCACCGCGCTCAGGGGCGGCTCAAGATAGTCCGGTCCCAGCGGAACCTTCCCATATCCCCCGGAATATCGAGCACGCAGTCGGCCAGGCCAGGCCGGTCACGCGTCCCCGCAATCCCGCGAGAAGTCGGCGGCCTTCCTCAATGGGAACATGGAAGCGGGCTGCCGGGAGCTGGGCAGCTGATGCAGGTAATAGGGCTTCATCCTGCTTTCGACCATGGCACGAAATAGTCCTTCCAGAGCCTCTTCGCTGTCATTGACGCCGCTCAGAAGAACCGACTGGCCCAGCACGGAAATCCCGCGACGCGAATCTTTTTTAACGCCTCACGACCAGCAGGGCTGAATTCCCGTTCGTGATTGGCATGAACGACCAGCCACACCGCCTTGTCCGCGTCCATGGCGTCCAGAAGCGCGTGTGTGATTTTCTCGGGGGCGGCCAGAGGAACACGGCTGTGAATCCGCAAGGTCGTGACATGGGATGGATGCCGTTCCCGCAGATATGCCCCGCTTGGCGAGAGATCAGTGGATCGCCGCCCGTCAGAATCACCTCCCGGATGGGGTGTTGTCACGCAGCCAGTTGAACGCGACAGCCAAAGCCTCTTGTCGAGAAGGCCGCCATCAGGGCCGACATGCTCGCGCCGGAAACAGAAACGGCAGTAGAGCGGGCAGATCAGCAGCGGTTTGCAAAGCGCGGTCGGAAGCGATGAACGATGCCCGGCACCGGTGACAGGGCGCGTCACCGATCGGGTCGGCGAGTTCATGGGGGCCGCGACCAGTTCTTTCCGGCGAGGGGATGACCGCCACCAACGGGTCATCCGGGTTTCGATCAGATCCCGAAATGCAGGCGGAATGGCGGGGCATACGCCCGGGCGACACCGCAAGGCGGAACGTGCCCGCGTCACAAAACCTCCCCAGTCCTCCGGTGCCCGGGGAGGTTCTTGGGGATCGGCTGGGGCTGGGGCTGGCGGTGGCAGTGCGGGAGGACGACATGAGGCGTTTTAATGGTTTCGCAGGTTTTCCCGCAAATTCAGGAAACGAAATGTGGTTGGCTTGGGCAGTCCGAATGCGCGGCATCAGTCGCTGCATGAAAAGGCAAGGGAGAACGGACATGATCGAGAGCAGGGCAGGAGAGGACACCGCACGCATCGCGGAACGTCTGCCGCTGCTGCAGCGTCGCGCCCTATGGTTCGGGGCGGGAGGGCGTTCTTTGACGGTCGGGATTATCTGGAAGTCGAGACGCCTTTGCGGGCCCACCCCGGCGAGGAGGGCATCTCCACGTTTCACCACGCAACGGGAAGCGCCGACAGGTGAGCGAGAGCCGCTTTTCTGCACACAAGTCCCGAATTTATGAAGCGGAGGTCGCCGCGACGGGGCAGAAAATTTTCCAGATGGCCCGGTCGGCGCAATGGCGAGGAAGCGCCCTGCATGCGCCGGAATTCACCATGCTGGAATGGTATCGGCCGGGCGCCAGCCCGACGATCTGATGGAGAAACGGAAGCGCTTGTCCGGGACGCGCCTCCTCATCCATCGCGAC
This sequence comes from Drosophila mercatorum, assembly GCA_961210405.1. Classification (NCBI taxonomy): domain Eukaryota; kingdom Metazoa; phylum Arthropoda; class Insecta; order Diptera; family Drosophilidae; genus Drosophila; species Drosophila mercatorum. Next base: position 28,040 of record CAUIUS010000152.1, on the reverse strand, counting down.
GGCTGTGCGATCCCGATGACGGGCCTTTGAGCGGCGACGTCGCGGACGCCCAGCGTTATGTCAGGGGACGTTCTGGCCACTGCGGATGATGCTTCAGCTCTGGCGGACAGGCCGAGTGGCTCTGAGGGCAGGAGAAGAGGGGAAGATTTTTTTTCGGCTGCGCTGGAAAGCGGGAGCCGTCACGGGCGAGACGACCACTTTTCACGCACTGGCCTGCCAGTCAGGCGGCTTGGCGTCGCTGCCTGAAGGACCCGCGCGTGGCGTTACGATCTGAGTTATATTCGGAGGTGTTGATCCAACGCCTTTGAGGAACTCCGGACGCAAACGAGCAGAGAGAGCGCCAGAAGATCGGCAACGGCGCGCAACGTTTACCCTGAGCGACCGAACTGGAAAATGGACGAAAATTCGGCGGCCCCGCCTCATTTTGCCGCAGACATCCGGATCGCGCTTGGGTTTGACCGGCTGGAATGCTCCACCGGTGGCCACGTCTGTCGATATCTTGTGGATGGGATGATTTCGCGCAAGCATCCTGTCCAGTCACTGTTAAGTCACCTTCTCCAGCCTGAGGTGGGGAGAACTATCAATTTGTTAGATCATCCGGCGTATCGGACCGCCCGACGCTCGCCCTCTGATGCTGGTCTCCTGACGGCATGTTCCGGTCCTACAAAGGAGCAGCGCCGTCAGCTTGATGCCTTTGGGCAAGACGGAGGTGGATGTCGGGTGCTTATGGTGGCCGACAGGACATTCCTTCCAAAATCACCTGTTTCGCCTACAAGACAACGAAACGCAGCATATCCCGGCACCATGGGCTGGGGTTGGGGTTGGGGCGGTCCGGCTGGGGCGGAATGGGCGGCTGGGGCATGGGCGGGGGGCGGAATGGGGGCTGGGGTTGGGGCGATGGCGGCTTCCCCCCCGTTATTTAACCCGTCTGCCGGACCACGTTCAACTGTCTGACGGACTGGTTCGGGTGGAATGCAGATGGTTCGATTGTCCCCACTTTCCAGAGGCTTGAAAAAGGAGAACCTCCTTGCGGTCTGGCGAGGGAACAGATACGAAACCCGACCCCATAGAAGAACAGGAACAGCTACCCGTCGTGGGGGGGGCAGGAAATAGGGGTATCGATGCGCCAGAGCGGGGAGTGCAGGGAGCGCAGAGGCGCTGCTATGGTGATGGCGCTGTCCGTTGGGGATGCCAGAGCAATGCACGGCAGGATCCCAAAGGGAGGAAGCTCGTTCCTTCATGGCCCCCACCGTGTCCGGCACCAAAACTACACGCCGGCCAGCGAGAAAAGGGCGCTGACAGCCGGATCGCCTATTGATCCAAACGCCGATTTATTGTGACCGTCCCATTTCGGAAGGAGGTGGCGGCGACGAACGGCGAATTACGTCAGGCGCTGCACGTTTCGGGCTACTTCGCCCTGCAGCAGAAAGGCCCCTACACGGTCTTTGCCATCCCCAGAGCCACGGCGCACATCGGCGCAGTTCCAGAACGGATTGCTTGACCCGGCCAACCGGGCGGCTTGAAAGCGCTGACCCATACGATCGTTCCCGAAAGTGGCCCGTAAGGACGGCCTTTCGCCAAGTCGCCTACCCATGCTTTCAGCCTGAAGACACTTGCCGGAATTCCTCTGACCTTTTCGCCGATCAGGCATCCGGCCAGCCGTTGGTAGCCGCGCCGGCGCCAGCAACATCTGGGGTGACAGGCGTGCGTCAGTCCAACGGCGTCCTGTATTTTACACAGTCGGTGCTTGAGCCAGTCTTTCCGCCCAAATCGTTGTGGCCCCTGCTTCTCCCAAAGGTACGTGGCGGCCCGTTATCGGCGACACACTGAGTTCCGTCAGACTGATTGGGCGTGGAAAACAACACGTCCAATCAGGAAACCCCTTTTCCATTCTGTTCTGAATTGTCTGTCCGACCAGCGCACAGGCTTTGCTGCCCCATGTCTGTCAGTGACGAAGAGGTTGTCCGGTGAAGTGTTTTTCACGCACTCCATGAAGAGCCGTCTTCACGAAAAAGACTGAAAAATATTTTTATTTTTTATTATTAGATGATTGTCTGGGGAATTAATTATATTTTCCAAGGAATGAGCAGTTTCAGACGATTCATCTCTTGATGAGATCGCTGGAGGCAAGAAAACTGTTTCTTGCAGCAAACGGCCTTACCACCCGACAACGCGATAAATGCCATCCAAAGTGGTGTTCTGGTTTCTGCTAATCAGGCGTTCATCGCGGCTGTAATCCCGGCACGCACGGCGTTGAGCGCCGCATCGGCTGCGCCGACATCCGGCCCACCTGCCTGAGCCATGTCACGGCGACCACCGCCACCTTTGCCGCCCAGAGCTGCACTTGCAGCCCTGACAAGGAGGAGGCGTCAATTCCTTCCGGCAATGCGGAATTGACGGACACCACGACACTGGCTTTGCCGTCCGCTGTCGACACAAGAGCAACGACGCCTTCGCCGATCTGTTTACCGATCGTGTCCGCCAGCCCCTTGAGCTCCTTGGCCGGGGTTTCCCGACATTGCGACCGGCAAAGGCAATGCCTGAAATGGTCTCAACCTTGGTCGCATCACTTCCGCCCGCCGCAAGCTTGCGCTGGAGATCGGAGATTTTCCGCTCCATGATCTTGCGTTCATCCAGAAGCGGCGAGGCGCTCTGGGGCTTCCGCCACGGTCACTTTCAGCATGGTGGCGATCTGGGTAAGGCGCTCCTCGTTGGCGACTGCAACGGCCTCGGCAGCGGAGCCGGCAACGGCCTCGATCCGTCGAACGCCAGCCGAAACACCGGATCCGAGGAAATCCGGAACAGGCCGATGTCACCGGTGCGGCTGACATGCGTGCCGCCACACAGCTCCACTGACCACGCAGGCTTGCTACCATCAGCATCCTTACCACCCATGGAGACGACACGGACTTCATCGCCGTATTTTTCACCGAACAGAGCCATCGCCCCTTCGGCCGAAGCCTCATCCGGCGTCATGATCCGGGTTGTGACTGCCGTGTTTTCCCGAATGCGGGCGTTCACTTCAGCCTCGATCTCGTTCAGTTCTTCTCGGGTGATCGGGCGGGGCTGGCTGACATCGAAACGCAGTCGATCCGGCGTATTGAGGCTGCCTTCGCATGACGTGGTCGCCAAGACGACGACGCAGCGCTTCATGCAGGAGATGGGTCGCGGAATGATGCGCGCGGATGGCGGAACGACGGGCGTGCTCCACCTTCGCCGTGACGGCCATTCCCGCTTTCAGCGTGCCTTCCGTAACGGTTCCATAATGCACCAGAAGATCACCGAGCTTTTTCTGAGTGTCCGAAATGGCCACCTTCACGCCCGGTGCTTCGATCTCGCCGGTGTCGCCAACCTGTCCGCCACTTTCACCATAGAAAGGCGTCTGGTTGAGAAGGATGGCGACTTCGGTGCCCGGTCCGGCGGTTTCAACGCTGACGCCATTCGAGGCAATAAGCTGCACTTCCGCCTGAGCTGTTTCCGTGCTGTAGCCAAGGAATTCCGTCGCGCCGAACTTGTCACGCGCCTCGAACCAGACGGTCTCGACGGCTGTATCTCCGGAACCCGAACCAGCTGCGCGGGCACGATCCTCTGCACCTTCATGGCGGCTTCAAAACCCGGAACGTCCACAAGAGACCGCTTGAGCGCAAGGCGTCCTGCGTGGGTCAAGCGGGAAACCAAATGTATCGTAAAGCTTGAAGGCGACGTCGCCCGGGGGCCCACCGGCCTGGCAGCTTGTCGGTCTCTTCCGTCAGAAGCGAAAGTCCGCGTCCGAGCATGGCCTTGAAGCGCTCTTCTTCACCGCGCACGTTTCCCGGATCAACGCTTCCGCCTGACCGAGTTCCGGATAGGCCGCGCCCATCTGCTGGATGAGGGCGGAAGCAGCTTGTAGAAGACCGGCTCGGACGTGCCCATCAGTGCAGATGACGCATGGCGCGCCGCATGATCCGACGCAGCACATAACCGCGGCCATCCTTGGAGGGAAGGATGCCGTCCGCGATCAGAAACGCTGTGGAACGCAGATGGTCGGCGACGATACGGTGGCTCGCCTTGAACGACCGTCCGGATCCTGCGATGTCACTTCAGCCGATGCGAGGATCAGGGGGGCGGAACGTATCGGTGTCGTAGTTATCGCGCTTGCCCTGCATGATGGCGGCAAAGCGCTCAAGCCCCATGCCGGTATCAATCGAGGGACGGGGAAGCGGGCGCGTGCCCGGTGGGTCCTCGAAGAACTGCATGAACACGAGGTTCCAGATTTCTACGAAGCGATCTCCGTCCTCGTCAGGAGAACCCGGAGGGCCACCGAATACGTCGGGGCCGTGGTCAAAGAAGATTTCCGAGCAGGCCGCACGGTCCGATATCGCCCATGCGCCAGAAATTGTCCGGAGGTCGGGATGCGGATGATGGGTCATCGCTCAGGACCGGCAATCTTGCGCCATAGCCCGGCTGCTTCCTCGTCTTCCGAGTAGACTGTGACGAGGAGTTTTTCTTTCGAGGTCCGAAGTCCTTCGTGATGAGATTCCAGGCCAGTTCAATCGCACCCGGCTTGAAGTAATCTCCGAAGGAGAAATTCCCCATCATCTCGAAGAAGGTGTGATGCCGGGGCCGTGTAGCCGACATTGTCGAGGTCGTTATGCTTGCCACCGGCCCGCACCACCTTCTGCGCGGTTGTAGCGCGTGAGTAGGGGCGTGTTTCCCGACCGGTAAAGACGTTTTTGAACTGCACCATCCCAGCGTTGGTGAACAGCAGCGTGGGGTCATTACTGGGAACCAGTGATGACGAGGGGACGATCTGATGGTCGTTGGACGCAAATAATCCAGAAAAGCGGAGCGATTTCATTTGTTGTTGGCATGGTGCGGAAAAGCGTCCTGTGAACCGCCGTCTGTCAGGACAGCCGGTGAGCAAGAGAAATATCTGAAGCGAAACATTAGCGCAGTCAGGTGGGAGGGAAAGGTGGCTAGGGATGACGAGCGGAGGATGACGACCATCATCCAGACATTGTGGAGTTCTGCATCAGCCACGCCGGCTGAAATTTCCGCAAGATCCATGACCGATTTGGGAGGCCTCTCCCGGAAGACAAGTCTTTCACTCAGCTTGAAATTGGCTGTCATGCCAGCGAGTGCGCCTGCTGCAAGTGCAATTACGGGATGATGCATGCAGAAGGGCGAGATAAAGAAAAGTGCATATACCGTGCCACGATTACAGAAATCCAAAGCTGTTGGCGGAGAGAAAACGAAGCCACTGAAGAACCGGATGGTCGTGACGCCCGACATCACCGAACGTCCAGAATCGATTGATGGCCCAGTTGAGACTGGCGGCACAAAATAGGCTGCGAAAGTAGCGCATTCAGTCCAATGACGCTCCGCAGTCCACACGGTGCCTGCATCCCAGAGAAATCCCAGACTGCCGACCACTGCGAATCTGAAGAGACGCAGGCATGTAGACTTCCGGTCAGCCATGAAGGGTTCCTGATCACGTAAAGACATAAAAAAGGGTGCCTCGAAAGGCACCCTTCTTCGTAGCGTTTCCGAGATCCGGAAAGCGGATCAGTGCAGGATGATTTCCACGCGACGGTTCTGAGGCCTCGCGAGTATTCGGGTGTCGGAACCAGCGGGTGGGCTTCGCCGAACCATGGATGTCGATGGCCGAAGCCGGCACGCCGTCACGGATCAGCTCAGTTTGACGCTGTCTGCAGACGGATCGAGAGACCCATGGATTCGCACCAGCAGCGCCACCACGAGCAGACGAGTTGTCGGTGAGCGTGACTTCGATGCGTGTCGTCTGAACGTGCGTGGAAGCCTGAGCTGCCTCTGCAACGATCTGGCGGGCGCGAGCCGTCAGGTTAGCCTTATCCCAGTCAAAGAAGACGAGGTAGATGGGCCGCCTGCGGAGCAGGAGGAGCAACGTAGGCTGAGCCGGCGGCGGCGGGGGAGCCGTCGAACGCGTAACGCAGACCGACGATGAACTGGTGGGAGCGATGATCGAAGCCAGTGTTGCCACTCGCCGATCTTCGCGCCGCCAGGAGCATACGCTGTGGTCTTGAATGCGCCGTCAGAGAAGGTCTGACCGATCATGCGGTATTCGGTTGTGACCTGCAGACCCGGAACGCCCGTTCGTAAGCTGCACCGACGATGCCCTGATACGCGAAGCTGCCGTTCGTGCCGCCCAGACGTGAACGTGAGCCGTTGGCGAAGTTCGAGTCAGTCGGGTTGTACGCCGCCAGGTAACCGGCACCAACACCGACGAACGGTGTGACAGGTGCATCGATCCGAACTGCTTCAGGTCGATGTCATACAGGCGTTGACAAGGCCACCATAGGACTGGTCGCTGCCACGCGTCTTGTTGTTGGCGACGCCGGCACCGTTGCGGTGGTTGATTTCGGAGAAGTTGTAAACACCCTCGACCTCAACGCGCAGACCATTGCCGAAACCCCAGCCGAATGCACCAAAACCGGTGAAGCCGTTCTGGTGACGGGATTTTGAGCTGACGTGCTCTGTGACCCCGATCCCATGGGCATGCTGGGTCTGTGTCAGATCATAACCACCGCCACATTGACGACGGGCCGGTGATTGTTGTTGCGGAAGCAGCGACCGGCGTGCTGCCATCAGTGTTGCTGCGAGTAACGCACTGCGGAGACGCATTTTTCGTCCTCATTTATCAACTGTTTGGGCTGGATCGATGAAGTGCGATCCCTTGCCCCTACAGGCTGTCTAAAAGCCCTATAAACGATGGGTTCCGTGAATGGAACCCATCTGATGAGGCTTTCGCCTATTACACGCCATAAGCGTGATTTATATGCAACAGTTCATGTTGGGGTCATGAACTTTCTGGTGTTGCAAATAATGTATGCTTCACCGTTTTTCTCCGGCCCGAACGCCTTACAGGGCCGGTTGGTGGGGTTTGTAACGACCTATGTGGCTTTCAGATGTCAGTCCCACGACCAGCGTGTGTCTGCATCGCATCTGCTGCACATCCTCTTCCACAAGAACATCATGAACCGCCTGCGCCGGAACATCCCGGCAGGTAAACCCCTGGCCGATTCCTTCGACCAGAACGAATGTGAGTTTTCCGTCATGCATCTTCTTGTCCCTTGTCATGTGGTCAAGAAGTGTCCGGGCGTTAAAGGAGCGATCCAGTTGGGAGATCCGGGCAGGATGCCCGTCGCATCCAGATGGGAGGTCACCCGGTCCAGATCGGCCTCGAGGGCAGTAGCCCAGACGCACGGAGAGCAGGAAAGCCAGGACGAAGGCCGATCGAGACGGCCTCCCCATGCAGAAGGCTGCCATTATAGCCCATCTCCGCTTCAAGGGCGTGCACCGAACGTGTGGCCGAGATTGAGAAGGGCGCGACCTCCTTGGGATTTTCGCTCGAACTCATCCTCGGTCACGATGGCGGCCTTGAAAGCGCAGGCTCTTTCGACGGCTTCGGCCAGCATGTCGGGGTCCGGGCAATGACAGCCGCGCCATGCCGTTCACACCTGAAAAGGTCAGCGTCTCCGATAAGACCCGCCTTCACAATTTCGGCATACCTGCACGGATCTCCCGCACGGGTAATGTGAAGGCTGGAAACATCGGCCAGAACCATTGCGGGCTGATGAAACGCGCCGACAGATCTCCCCGGACGGTTGATACCGGTTTTGCCACCGACAGAAGAATCGACCCGACAGCAGGGTTGTCGCATCTGGACAAAAGGCAGGCCGCGGAGGTCGCAGACGCGACAAAGCCTGCCAGGTCACCGATCACGCCGCCGCCAAGAGCATGACGGTCGTCCGGCGCTCGACCTTCTGCTCCAGAATGGCGTCCGTGACGCCTGAATTCATCCAGTGACTTTGACTGTTCGCCGGGTGGGCACCACGATGGACGAACGGGCAAAGCCGGAGTCCGTGAGAGATTCAAGAGAGGGTGGAGATAAAGCTCGGCTACCGTCGTGTCGGAGATCACAACGACACGCTTCTGTGGCAACACCGTCGCCAGCAGGCGCCAGCGCGCCTCATCAGACCGGTGCCGATAATGACTTCGTAAGGATTGCGCCGCCGCCAGGAGGCGACGCGGGCGGTGATTGAGAGCCAGCGCCTCGATGACGCGGGCTGTGGCGTTGTCCACGTTGTCTTCTCCACATTGCACGATGATATCAGCTTCCGCGTAAACCGGATGACGGATGAGCATCAGACGTTCGAGCACGTCGCGAGGCTTGGCCGTTCAACAGGGGCCGGTGCGGTCCGCCTACCCGCTTCAGCAGGACAGGCAGCGGGCAGCGCAACCAGACCGAGATGGCGCGTTCCCGGATGAGCGCACGGGTCTGCTCGTTCATGAAAGCGCCACCTCCTGTCGCAATCACACGGGAAGGACCGTCAATCAGCCGTTTCAGGACGCGCCGTTCGCCATCCCTGAAGGCTTCTTCGCCGTAAAGGCGGAAGACGTCGTTGATCGAACAGCCTGCGGCACGCTCAATTCGGCATCGGCGTCGACAAACCCGAGTCCGAGGCGCTGGCGAGGCGACGGCCTATGGTTGATTTTCCGGCTCCCATCAGGCCGATCAGCAGAATGCTTCGACCGCAGAGAGGACCGAAGCCGGTGCTGCTGCGAACCGCGTCGAGATTGAGCGGCAGGGCAGGCGCGGGCTCGGAAACCGTGTCCGGAGGCGGGGAGGGAGGCAATGCAGGCGTCTGCTCAGGCAGGACTGCATCTCCCGTTCAGGTAAGAATGGGCGTGACATGGCTGCCATCGAACATAGAGCGGGCAAACACACGTCATCATGGGAACGCGGCGGATATTACCGGGCTGCGGGACTGAAAGAATCGAGGCTGAAATGCGCCGAATGTCCTTATCGCAGCCGGTGCCGCTGCTGTCGTCATCTGTGGTGGAATCCTTTCTCTTGGACTGTCATCGGGTCCGCCTGCGTCCCAGCAGATGGTCCACAAGGAACTTCTGTGGCCAGCCTGACGGCCGTCCCACAGTCTCCGCCGATTTCCGTGGTTCCACCGCAGACTGGTCCCGGCTGCTGCTCCGTTCCCCCTGCCCAGCAGCAACACCGTCCGTTGCGCCACCAGCGGCGCCCGCTTCACCGGCTCCTGAGAAGTCCAGCAAGGACGGATGAGGTGCTCCGACAGGCACGGATTTCCTGTTTTCGCGAAAGCTGAGTTCAGGGAAACTGCTTCAGCCTTCAGGAGAAACAGAGTGACTGAGGATTCAGCCGATCTGTTTCGGAAATGCTGGCGGCTGAACGGGCGGCGGCTCCGGCGACTCGCCGCCTATACGAGGGATCTGGAGCATTGCAGCGAGGGCTTGGCGCGAGGGCGAGACCCTCGCCACGGCTTCCGCTGACGCTCTGCGCCGGTGGGTCGCCGAAATGGCGTCAGACAACCGGTCGCCGCATGATTGCACGCCGGATTTCGCATCCGCCAGTCACCTTTTCCTGCTGCGGGAAGGACGGCGGCAGGATAATCCGCCAGTCAGCTCGATGCGCCTTCGCCCCAGCAGACGCTTCCCAAATTTCTCACTGAAACCGAAGTCTCGGCGCTTATCGATGCGTCCACCTGCTCGCCAGACAACAGTCCCGCGCAGCGTCGCCGTCTGCTGCTGGGCCGTGCCGCACTGGAGTTGCTCTACTCCACGGGTTGCGAATCTCGAACCGCTGACCCTGAGGCGGGACATGTTCCGGGAGGATGTCCGGATGCTGATGATCTGCGGTAAGGGCGGTCGGGAGCGTCTGGTGCCGCTGTCCGGACCCGGATCGCGACGCTGTCATGAGTCCGCTGCTGGAAGACGAGGCGAAGAAAAGTCTCTGGCTTTTCCCGGTCGCACTCCCTTGCGTCCGATCACACGGCAGGGGTTCGACAAGATTCTCGCGGATCTCGGTTCACGGGCCGGAATCGATCCGGCGCGATTGTCGCCGCATGTGCTGCGTCATTCGTTTGCGACCCACATGCTGGCGCATGGAGCGGATCTCCGGGTGCTGCAGATGCTGCTGGGACATGCAGATATCGCGACCACCCAGATCTACACCATGTGCAGGCAGACCGGTTGCGGGGCAGTCGTCGAATCGCATCATCCGCTGGGAAAAGCGGCTGCCGAGGCGGAGACCGCGGAGGGGCAGGGCTTCACGCAAAAAGACGCTGGCGAGAAAAACCTTAAGAAAGAGCAGGTGTGGGAAATCAGCACGCTGGAATTGTCTGTGAGTGTGCATCGGCGTCGACCATGCGTCAGTTTCTGATTTCGAAACCGGTCGCCGAGCTTGAGACCAAGATCGATGGCCTTCGCAACACCGCCGCCGCAGCCGATGGCGGTAGTGATGGCGTTAGATTCCGACGAGATCGGAAAGCTTTCCGATAAGGTCGAGAAGCAGCTGCGCTCCCTTTGCCAAGCTCACCCCGTCGCAGAAGGTGCAGGTGCGGCCATGCGCAGCGGCCGATACCCTCGATTATATCAGGGGTCTGATTACCGATTTCACGCCGCTTGGGGGCGACCGTCAGTTTGCCGATGACAAGGCCATCATTGGTGGCCTCGGTCGTTTCAACGGGCAGTCGGTGGTCGTCATCGGGACCGAGCGAGGCTCCGATCTGGAAACCCGCCTGCAGTAATTTCGGCATGGCGCGGCCGGAAGGCCTACCGTAAAGCCTTCGCCTCATGGAAATGGCCGGACGTTTCCGTTCGCCGATTCACTTTCGTGGATACCTCCGGAGCATGGCCCGGCATTGACGCGGAAGCCCGTGGTCAGGCGGAAGCCTGCCCGTTCCATCGAGACCTGCCTGACAGTGCCGGTGCCGCTGATCGCGACCGTGATTGGGAGGGTGGTTCGGTGGCGCGGTTGCTCTGGCGACGGCTGACCGGCTGATGCTTGAGAACGCCATCTATTCGGTGATTTCACCGGGCCTGTGCATCGATCTCGGCGTGACCCAAGCAGGCGGCAACAGCAGCCGAAGCACTGCGTCTGACAGCTCAGGATCTGCGGAAACTGGGTCTGATCGCCCGGGTTATCGAAGAGCCGGTCGGGGCGCACGGGTGATCCTCAGTCGATGATCGAGAAGCCGGTCAGTCAATTGCGGAAGAACTGATGCCGCTTGAGCGAGGGCGCAGCGGCGCTATTGCCCAGAGACGCGAAAAGTTCCTTGCCATGGGGCGCAGCGCGCTAAGCTGAACTTTCCGTCTGTCAGCCAAAAGAAAGGCCCGGAACGTTGCGTCCGGGCCTTCTGCGTTGTAGGACTTGAGAAGTGGGATCAGGCTTTGGTTCGCCCCATCGGTGTTTCTCCGGTCGCCGCGATGAGATCGTGGATCGCCCGAAGCGGCTGCGAGATTGGCCGGGTCAGAACCTTCGCTACAAGAGCGACACCGCCGCGTCCGTCAGCTCTTTTTGAACGGATAGGAGCCGAGGTCCAGATCAGGATAGCGATTCTGGACGGCTTCCAGAGCGGCGGCGATGACGCTCTCATAGATGCCGACGCGACCATGTTTCGACTGGATGCTGACCTTGCCTGAGCGTCGGGCTGACGGCAAGAACATGGCCTGCATGATGGACGGCACACCGGCCATGACATGCACGTTGCCGAGGGAAAAAACCCGGTGCGATAGAAGCGGCGTTCTTGATTGGCGTTGCCCCCGCGCGGCAGCATCGCCATGCGCTGACGGGCCGTCGTAACGATCCCGACCAAATGCTCTTCCAGCAGCGCGGCGCTTTCCGCATGCAGTTCGAGCGGCACACCAAACGCTTCAGCCACAGACTGCGGTGATGTCGTCATGGGTCGGCCCGATCCCGCCCGTCGTGAAGACCTGATCGTAACGCGCCTTCATCCATTGACGGTGGCGACGATCGTTTCCCGCACATCGGGGATGATACGGACTTCCTTGAGCGGGGCCGATATCGCCGAGATGCGTCGCCGAAAACGGATATTGGCGTCCTGCGTGCGCCCGGAAAGAATTTCGTTACCGATAACGATAAGAGCGAAGTGGATTCGACCGGATATCTCGTTTTCATGCACAGTGAAGACAATCGGGCGTGTCAGACAGTCAAAGAAGGTCACGCAGAAAGGGAATGACAGGAATATCGGCGGGCGGCATCGGATACTGATCCAGATCACAGGCTCAACCCAGGCGAGCTTCTGCCCTTCTCGCCCTTCCGGATGGCCCCCGCCACTCGCACAGATAGATCGGCATCAGCAGATCGAATTTTTCGTAACTGTGGGACACGAACGTGAAGGGCGCAAGGCAGGCGCGACTGGCGTCAATGCCGAGTTCCTCCCGTAATTCCCGGATGCGAGACTTCAGGTGCTTCGCCCGGCTCCATCTTGCCGCCGGGAAACTCCCATTCCTGGGAGCGTCTTGCCTTCCGGGCGTCGGGCCAGAAGGATACGGTTGTTCGCGTCAATCGGGCGGCTACCACCAGCACAAGGCGGGGGGTTCTTCTGTCTGTTCAGCGGAGGTGTCGGCGTCTGCGGGGGGCTTGCTCCGGAGCGGCATCGAAGCTTCTCGTGAGGCGCGAACAGCAGGACGCTCACATTTCCGCCTCTGGCAGTGAAGACCCGGAGTGGCGGCCCTGTTGTCGGAAACCGAGCTTGTTCAGCACGGCAACCGATGCACGTTATCCTGCGCGACAGAGGCTTCGATCGTGTGGGACAGGCAGGTTCGCGAAGGCCCAGCGGGACAGCCGGTCTGACGCAAGGGTAGCAATACCCTGTCGCCAGTATTCACGCCCGATCCAGTGTCAGTGAGCCGCGATACTGACCATCAGTCTGGCTCAGCGTCAAACCGATGACCCGATAACAGCGCCGGCCTGATTTTCGATCGCAAAGTGGTAAGGCGTTCTGGCTTCGGCTTGCTGGACGGTGCTGGCGATCCAGCGCTCGGCGAGATCACGGGGGTAGGGGAACGGTACCGGCTGAGCATCCGGATGACGTTCCAGTCGTTGACCTGCGCGAATGGCCCCCGCATCGTCAGGGCGGAGGCCTCGCAGGCAGAATGTTCCAGCCATCAGCCTTGGCGGTTCGACCGGAAAAGTCACTGTTGCCTCGATATTGTCAGGAAACGGAAGGAGTCACGGAGTTTTCTTCTGGGGTTTCCTGCTCCGATGACGTTTCCGCTGGCGGTGCTGCTGCTGCCTTCGGGGCGGATGTCACCGTTTTTCGCCAGCATCCGCGGCTCTTGACGTGCCGGCGATTCCGGCGCCGTAGAGGAAGCAGGTTTGCCAGCAGGCGCGGACGCATCGGCAGCTTCTGCCGGGCGGAAGGCGGTGGCTACGGGCTGCTCTGCGGTCTTGCAGGACGTGCTGCCCGCACAGGCTGTGGGCCTATCTGTTTTGCTGGTGTCTGCAGGAACACCGCACTCGGCCAGAAGCGCCCCAGATTGTTGATGACCGGGAAGACCTCAAGATTGTGGTCGCCCCCAGATCCTTCCATGCCTGCTGCTCAAGCTCGACGATTTCACGGTCTTCCGCAAAATCCGCTCGGTGAACGCAATCAGGAAAGGCCAGGCGAGATCAAGCAGGCCCGGAATACCCGGACGTTTGACCGACAGAAGACCGAACGTGCGGTTCGTCAGCTGGTCCTTGTCCTGCGGCGTGTAGGCGATCCACAGATCCATCACCGGCGCTTCGTCGCCTGTCTGGATATGCAGCGTCTGATACGGATAGGTCGTGCGGATCGTCGCGACGTCACGATCCTGATGCTTCGCTGACGCATCCCGGACGCTCGCCAAAGATCAGGGCTTCACCCAGCGGCTGTTTTCCGCCGTACGGGCGAAGGAGTAGCGCGCCTCGACAAGGCCCGGTTCACGCTTCTGACCGAGGAAACGGGGGCGCATCTGGCCCATCTGTTTCATGGGATATGAACTGATGGTTCATATCCATCAGGTTCTCATGCATGAAGCTGTAGGGCAGCCGACTTCCTGACCAAACCGGCGGGTCTTGTAAGCCGGATCATCCACGCGGGCGAGTGTGGCGGGCAGCTGCACCGTCCCTGCTTTTTCCGGGTCGCCGGGGAACACGAAGATCAGCCCATCCTGCTCGATCACGGGGAAGGTGCGCACGCCGTTCGGCAGCTTGCCCTTGCCGAGATAGGGAACGTCGATACAGCGACCTGAACGTCCGTAAGCCCAGCCATGGTAGCAGCACTGAACCGACTGCCCCCACGCGCCCTTTGCCGGGAACCTGCCTGTGCGCACAACGGTCTTCGAGGGCGAAGACATTCCCTTCTTCAGGGCGGATCAGCGCGATGGGCTGTCCGGCGAACGCACGCCGATCGTCTTGCCGCGCTTCAGTTCACGTGACCACGCGACGGGATACCAGAAGTCGGGATCACAATGGACACGCCGCAGATCGACCGTCTGGTTACGCTTTGCTCCAGACGCTGTTTCGCAGGAGGTTTCGAAGTCGTCTGACAGTTCGGTCGCGGTTGGCTGATCCATCGTATGTCTGCTCACATCTCATAAAGCACAGCATGCACTGTTTTTCGTAACGGTATAAAAATAAAGTCATTTTCCTATAGCACTTCCACCCTCGCGGTGAAGTGAGGCAGATCAACAGGAAAGATTTTGTAAAGTTATTGACTGCCGCTTTGCAGCGACGCCGTCAGGTCATCCATGAACTGTGCTGCGACACGACCGGACCGGTTGCCTCGCGTGACCGCCCATTGTTGGCGCGAGCACAGAGATCCTCATCCGAAATCTCCAGCTTGCGTTCTTTTGCGTAGGCTCTGACCATATCGAAATAAACGTCCTGCGCACAGACATGAAAGCCCAGCCAGAGACCAAAACGGTCCGACAGCGAGACTTTTTCTTCTGTCGCCTCGGACGGGTTGATGGCTGTCGTCCGCTCGTTCTCGATCATGTCGCGCGGCATCAGGTGACGACGGTTGGAGGTGGCGTAGAACAGCACATTTTCCGGTCGTCCGGCGATGCCGCCATCGAGGACCGATTTGAGCGCCTTGTAATCCGCATCCTCGCGCTCGAAGGACAGATCGTCACAGAAAACGATGAAGCGGCGACTGGATGTGCGGAGAAGATCCATCAGGTCGGGGAGGGTGCCAAGATCCTCACGTTCGATCTCGATAAGGATCAGGTGCTGGTCTTTGGGAAGCGTCGCATTGATCTCGGCGTGACAGGCTTTCACGAGGAGGATTTCCCGTGCCGCGGGAGCCCCACAGCATTGCGTTGTTGGCCGGAAGCCCCGCTGCGAAATGCGCCGTGTTGTTCAGAAGCAGCTGTTTCTGGGAATCGACCTCTGAAGCAGCTTCAGGGCGACATGCGAGACGGTGCGCACAGGGGAAAGCCGGCCGCGCTGTGGCTGCCAGATGAAGGCGTCAGCAGCATCGAGACCATCCAGCGAGGCGTTGCCGGTGCAAGACGTTCCAGTGCGGAGGCGATACGTTCCAGAACGGGCATGATATCTGTTGTCATCTCGATTTCCGAAAAACAGTCCTGTTGCGGAAGATGGCGGCATAAAGCACAGTTGACGCATCGTCCCCAAAATCTATGGTCCCGGCCTATCAGTCAGCTATGGCTGACCGCAACCCGTCGGACGAAAAGTTACCATAATGAGTGATTTCCTTATTTCCCCCGCTTACGCTCAGGCTGCCGGCGGTGCCGGAGGCGGCATGAGTGGCTTGTATCAGTTGCCTTATGCGCTGGTTTTTGTAATCTTCATTTCATGATGATCCGCCCGCAGCAGCTGAAACAGAAGAAGCTGAAAGAGAGTCTGAAGAACATGCGTCGGGCGACCGGATCGTCACAGCGGAGGGATCATCGGTGTGGTGCGCAAGGCTACGCCGGAAATGGATGAAATCGACGTGGAAATTGCTCCGAATGTTTCTGTGAAGGTTCTCCGTTCTACAATTTCAACCGTGCTGTCGAGCGTTGAGAAGCCCGCCAACGATACTGGCGCAAACGCCGGAAAAGCCTGATCCGACAAGGGGGAAGGTAAAACAGCTCCCCTCTCGGCCTGTTCGGGGCAATGAAAATCTGGAGCGCCATCCTGACCTGAAAGACGGCGTGAAGGGTGTCTGGTTTCTGCTCGCGGTGGCGCGCGCCATGCGTCCGTCACGGCAACCAGAACGCCGCCAAGCGAGGCGGACGCCACCCATCCGACAACGCCTTCTGATCCAGCCAGCAGAACGGACAGAATGAGGCCGATCGCCGGCAGTAGCGCGCGGCCCGCCTGCATGCTCTGCTGCACGGAAGGGGAAGGGAACCAGTTCCGACGCCTCTGCCAGCCGCTCTGCAGGCGGCCGTGACAGGCGAGCGCAATGCTCACAGAACAAGATTGAACAGCAGCGTCGCTGTCAGCATGGTCATGACACGATTTCTTTTGAGAAGGACGCTTCAGGCAGACTGGTGGTTGCATTGGTCCTGCGTCGCAGAATGACTGACAGTCGCAGCGCAATGAGACCCAGAATGACTGATGTCAGATCGACAGCGGCATAGACGGTCTGATCCTGTCCCGCGATCCATTTCCAGCGCGTGGCCAGATCAAGAACGGAAGCAGGCAGAGGAGCAGGGACAGCAGACTGCTCTGCTCGATCCATCCCTTCATTACCTGGCGACCGAACGCCCGGCCGAGCGCATGGACAGTCAGCGCGCCCCACAGGACGAACAGTGTGGAACCCTCAACCGTGACGCGGAGGGGAGATCAGCCGGGAGCAGCCGGTTCATCCAGAGAACGCCGGTGCAGGCCAGAGGCATGCCCAGCACGGTTCCAAGCGCAAGACCTTCCGCAATCTCCATAGGCAGGAGTTCTTCTGTGTTGCCGTGCGACGACGCTTGATGAGGAACATCACCAGCCCTGTCGCGAACATCACGCAACCGGCGCAGCCCGAAATGAAATAGAACCAGCGGACCGGAACAGGAGCCCAGCGCGCCATATGCAGGCCGCTGAGAAACTGGGAGGTGCGGGCCGCCGGACTGTTCTTGCTGACCAGCCCGATGCGTTCGCCTGTCGTGCGATCATAATCAATATGATCCCGGCTGATGCCGATCCTGGTGTTGTCAGCCCGCACCACGGTCACTGTTTTGGGGGAAAACTGGATGAAGCCCAGCCTGTCCGCACCGAATGTTTCAGCCGCATCGGCCAGCAGAGCGCCAGCGGCGGAAGGGGGGCCTGGTGATGATCATTCCGTCCCGCTCCGTCGCTGTTCGGACGCTCTATGGCGGTATTGGGGAAGAAACGATCGCATGGATCAGGACGCCTGTGTAGGCGATCATGAACATGAAAGGCAGGAACAGCACGGCGGCGATTACATGCGCATCAATCCATGGGCGGGGGCTGCTGGATTGCGGGCGGAAGGCCACGAGATTGGGCAGCAGGGCTTTCAGATGGATGACGACGCCAGAGCCGAGCGTAACCAGCATCCCGACGGCGAGCACCTGCACCAGAATCACGCCGAACATGCGGCCCATATAAAGAGTGTAATGGAAGGAGAAGAAAAACAGTCCGCCTGCCGTCTCTCTCAGGGGAACAGTCGACCGGTTTGCGGGTGAAAGTTCTCACTCCTGAAGACGTCATGATCCATATAGATCACATGAAACAGTGGATCGCGGTCTGAAGGCAGGCTGAGAAAGATGCGATTTTTTTTGCCTTCCTGCTCAGTCACTGCGGCAGCGGCCGATCAAGCGCTTCGGCGGAGGAATGCCGGGCTGCGCGGACGGCGTTTCCGGCTGCATCCAGGCGTGATCTCCGTGTCGAAGACCGACATGGTTCCGGTCACGAAAATACAGACCAGAAGCAGGCCTGCAATAAATCCAACCCATGGTGAAGCCATCCCATGCGCATACGCAGGGATGGCACGCTCTGCTTGTGCGTGGCTGTCATTGCGTCACTGAGGTCCGAAGGCAGCGAGCGGAAGCGCGATAAGCATGGTGGCGGCAATGACCGCGACGGCTGCCAGCAATCCTCCCAGGGAGAGCGTGTCCCGAAGATGGTCAGAACAGTGGTGGGCACCACGATGACCGCTCCCACCGAGCAACGAAAAAGGAATCCGGCCGGGGCATATGCAGCAGGTGAGGCAGGAACGTGGACGACCAGCCCTGCCGGATAGGCCAGAAGGGATGCAACGCAGGCGGGGCAGGTAGTAGATAGAAAGCCATGGTGGAGCCGGTTTCTGTAAATGATATTTATTCGCAATTGATGGGGTGTATCATGTCCTGTAAAGCGGATAATCTCGGAAGCATCCCACGAAATTGTTGAAAATTGTTCCATGCCAAAATCTGTAGGCGGCATTGCATCTCTCCGCCTTTTATCTGAAGCCAGATGAGTCAATGTGTGGTGATCGTTTTTCTGAGAAATTTATGACTATTCGCGCCTTCTGACTTCAGCCCTCATGACTGCCGCAGTCTGTGCCCAGCCGCTTTTGCGGCTCCTGTGACAGCCGGACGGGGTGATCGATTTCGGGCGGCTTTCGCAGGAGGGTCTGAGAGCTTTTGCCGATGTGGATGTGGCGCGGCGGGCGATTATCGGGAAGATCAGAAGATCGCCACCGATGCGCTGGCTGACGCCAACCAGACACCTGGCGCGGGCGTCTAAGGATAACCGCCGTTTCTGAAGGCCGAGAACGAACTGCATCCGGCGCCCGGTTCCTGCCGGGCATCCGGGCAGGCTTCCGTCCTCAACGGCGGTGGCTGACCCTGTCCTGTGGCTGCCGGTTCTTGGGCAGTATGTCATTTCGTCTCAGGCGAAACAGTCTCCCGGATAGCAGCAGGCCATTGCCGAAGCCAATGACCTGATGAAGAAGGGAACCGGCTGCGGCCGAAGGGCTTGAAAAGGCCGGTGTGGACGTTCAGTTCGTCCTCGCCATCGCGCCGCAGCAGGTTTTCACAGCAGACGTTTATCGCGCCTCTGTTCTTTTTGAGGGTGGAAAAACTGACGAAGCTGTCGCCGCGCTGACTGAGGCGCAGGAGTCGCTCCGTTTTGTCAGTGAAGACAATGTTCTGGGAACAGCGGCAAGAAGCCGGCGTCCACTCAGCCAGCCCAGTAAAACGGGCCTTTTCCGTCCGGGAGCCGATTTAAAAGGCCCCCGGTCCGGGTAAACGCCATTGTCGTCGGGATAGGCAGGCCATCTCGAAAGCCTGCCTTCTGACGGTATTAGGCTTTCCTCTTTTCCGATTCAGACGGCGTTTCAGGCCATCAAGGGCGCTGGCCAGATCCAGCACACCGAACAGGTGAGGGACAGCAGATAAAGCAATCCCCCTATCGGCACTTCACAGGACAGCAGGATGGCCAGCCAGAATGTCACATGTGACGCTGGCATCGTGAGCAGGCTGTTCAGTCCAAGCAAAGCCAGCGCCAGATGACGGACGCAAGGCCCATCAGTACAATACGCCGAAGCATGGAACCGTCAGGGCGCAGGGCATCCCGGCGAGTAGCAGAGCCACGAGAACGCTGACATTCACGATCGCTGCGAGACTGCTGGCGAGGGGAGGCCCGATATGCGCGAGAGGCTTCCATCAGCGCAGGTTGAGGATCAGGTTGATCGTCAGGGTGAAGAAACCGATTTTGACGGGTGTGGACGTATCGCCACGTGCGAAGAACGCCGGAGCCAGCACTTTCGCCAGCACAAAGGCGGGCAGGCCAGCGCATAGGCCCGGAGGACTGGGCTGAAAGCCCCTGCGTCCAGCAGGCTGAAGAGCCGTGAGCAAACAGAACCTGCATGATGGGCGTGCCGAGAACGAGCAGTCCGGCCATGGAGGGCAGGGTGAGCATCAGCACGTAATCCATGGCCCGGTTCTGCGCCGCATGGGCGGCGTCGATGTCGTCTGAGGCCAGATGCCGGGTCAGGACCGGCAGAAGCGTCGTTCCGGCTGCGGCTCCAGGACGCCAAGCGGCAACTGGTTCAGGCGATCGGCAAATACATCAGCGAGACACTGCCCGCAGGAAGCAGGGTGGCGATGATCGTGTCAATGGTCAGATTGATCTGCGTGACGCCGCTGCCGATCAGGCCCGGTAGCATGCGACGCCCAAGCTGACGGATCTTGGGCGTGATGTGCGGCGGCAGGGGTGTGAGGTCGAAGCCCGCCTTGCGCGCCGCATACATCAGCAGCCCAAGCTGAACAAAGCCGGACGCCGTCACACCCCAGGCAGCCGCGTGAGCGACATCAGGAAAGAACGGCGTCGCAAAAAGAACGGCGGCGATACCCACAACATTGAACGAGAGATAGCCGCCGCGGCCATGCTGAAACGATGCAGCCCGTTCAGCACGCCGGACACGAGCGCCGCCGCGCAGATCAGCACCAGATAGGGGAAGGTGATGCGGCTGAGGGAAACGGCCAGTTCATACTGTGCGCCGTTTTCCGCGAAACCCGGAGCGATCACCCGCAGAACGGCGGGCATGAAGATCTCTCCCAGCACACACAGGATCACCAGCCACGTCAGAAGAACGCCGAACACCCGTCGCGCCATGTTTCGGGCCGTGTCTTCTCCTTCCGTCGCCAGTTCTGCTGAAAAGAGCGGCACGAAGGCGGCGTTGAACGCGCCCTCGCCGAACAGACGCCGGAACATGTTGGGGAGGCGGAACGCCACCCGATAGGCGTCCTGCATCGGTCCGGCCCCCATGAAGGCGGCGAGAAGCTGATCGCGGACAAGGCCGAGGATGCGGCTGAGCATGGTCCAGCCGCCGACAGTGAGGAACCTTGAGCATGAACGCTTATAGGAGCGTCCAGCGGTTATCGGGAAGACGGCTTGTGGAGGACGCGCAGAAAAATATACGGGCGTGCGTAAAACCACATCACGCCGGTCAGCCCTTTCTGCATGAGAGAGACGTGAAGTCATGGGTTGTCCTGCCTCTGGGAGATGCTAGAGCTTGAGTCTCGCTTCCTCACCAGTTGCCGGACAGGAGCGCACCCGGAGTCATCATGCGGCCGATCAGACGTTTTCCCATCAGTTCCACGTCAATCGTAAGGATCGTGGCTTTTGTCGCCGGCGTATTGATGCTGGTGGCCGCGACACGGTTTGTGGCCGAGCTGCCTTCCGTCATGCCCGGCAATGCTGCCGGAACGCTGGTCCTTGTCGCGCTGGGAACCATTTTCGTGCTGGCGGCCATCTGGCTCGGCGTCTGACGCCCTGACGTCTGCTTTTGGTGGAAGTCGCAAGCAGACGATAGACGTGTTCTTAATGCCGGGCCTTGCTCCCGTTTTTCTCCGATGTGCCGAAATCATGTGTTTTCATGCAGGAAACAAATGAGTCGAGGTCTGCGTGCTGCCTTCCAGTGTGATCGGGTCGCCATCGGCAGAGCCAATCCGGATTGTCAGGCTCGGGGCTTTTTGAAAGCCTCCAGAGTGGTTCGCAGGACGTCAGTCTGAACGTGCGCTGAGAGGACGCCCGTTTCCGTGAGGTCATGGGGAATGTTCTGGCGAAGGTTCCTGCGGTCAGCGTTACGGGCAGCGACCGTCCGGAAGTGGCGCTTTCGTCCGCTACCTGAATGGAAAGCTCTTTCCTGCCGCCCGAAACTGAAGCGTCGGCCCGCTGGCCTTGAGGATGCAGGCGTCCACATGCTCACCACCGTCGGAAGAGTGGTGCAGGCAACCCAGGGGCCATCCATTCTTTCCGGTGTGGTGATGGCTTCCTGTGCCTGGGCTGAAAAGCAGAACAGTAGTCCCGCAGCAATACCTGCTCGCCGCATTTCATTCTCCGCAAGAGTATTGGCTGGCTCATCACCTGACTGCATCAGTCGGTAGTCACGATATGTCGTTTTTGCAAATGGAACGCATCGCATCGACCAGCGTTATTCCGCTTCAGCGTGTCAACGCAGTCGGAGATCTTTTATGGAAACTGTTCACCGTCCGAAAAGCGCGGCGGAGTGGGCCACATTCGCTGTGGCTGTTCTGATTGTCCTGCTTGACCGCCTCTGCTCATCATGGAGCGCAACTCGCGGTTCTGGGTGGGTCCTATATTACGTGCTGTTCGGAGCGACGATCATCACGGGTGGCATTCTGATTGGCGTTCGGGCGTTCGCCGGGGCGTTCCTCTACCTTGCCGCATGGCTTGCACATGGCCCCGGGCTTTTGGGAAGCGGAATGGATGGCTGGGGACTTCTTCCCCGCCTGTTCGGACCCAGCCTTGTCGCTATTGCTGTCCTGCTAACCATTCCGGTTCTGCGTCGCACCCAGCGCGAGACATCTCTCAGAGGAAGTGCGGTATGATGCGTAAAACCACTCTGCTGGCGGCAACCATCAGTGCGGGCTGCCGTCTCTCCTTTGCCCGTGACGGCGTCATGGGCTCAGGTTCCATCCAAGAATGAAGATCCGCCGGACGAGGGGAACGGAACCAGCAAGAATGTTCTGCCCCATCCCGGAAGCTGGTATGGCGCGCCGTCACCCAGCGCGCCTCAGGCGGGCGGCGTGAATGCAGGGAATATTCCCGATGGTCCTCCTGCTCCTCCCAGTGAAGCGACCCCGCAGTAGCGCAGGAAAGCAGCAATCCGGCTCACGACGACTGGCCTGCATGCGGCCGGGACAGCAACGCCACGCGCTATTCTCCGCTTGATCAGATCACGCCTGAAAATGTGGGACAACTGAAGCAGGCGTTCGTCTATCACACCGGCAGCAAGCCGGTCCGGGGCAGGCCAATAAATGGGCCGCCGAAACCACACCGATCAAGGTCGGCGATGGGCTTTATATGTGTTCCGCCATGAACGACATGATGCGGATCGATCCTCTACGGGCAAGGAAGTCTGGCACTTCAAGGCCGGCGTCAAATACGAGAGCATTCCCATACGGCGGCCTGTAAAGGCGTGATTTACTACACGTCCTCGACCGTTCCTGAAGGGCAGCCCTGTCACAACCGTATTCTCGAAGGCACGCTGACATGCGGCTGATCGAGGTCGATGCGGAGACCGGTCAGAAGTGTGAAGGCTTCGGCTATCATGGCGAAGTCAATCTCATGAAGGGCATGGGAGAGTCGGTTCCGGGTTCGTCTCCATCACCGCTCCCGTGCCGGTTGTGAACGGCGCGGTTGTGACCAATCAGGAGGTGCTTGATGGACAACGCCGCTGGCGCCGTCCGGGGTGATCCGTGGTTACGACGCGGAAACGGACGCTTCCTGTGGGCGTGGGACGTCAACCGCCCCAATGATCATGGCGAGCCGAAAGAAGGCGAGCATTACAGTCGTGGCACGCCGAATTCCTGGGCTGCGATGACCGGCGACAATGATCTTGGGCTGGTCTACGTGCCGACAGGCAACGCCGCAGCCGACTATTACAGCGCCATGCGTTCGCCCGAGGAAAACGCTGTTTCGTCTTCAATCGTCGCCATCGACGTTAAGACGGCTCTCCTCGCTGGGTCTTCCAGACCGTGCACAAGGATGTCTGGGACTACGATATGGGCTCCCAGGCGACGATGATGGATCTGCCGACGGCTGATGGCACTGTTCCCGCGCTGATCGTGCCGACGAAACGTGGTCAGACCTTCGTGCTGGATCGTCGCACGGCAAGCCGGTTCTGCCGGTGGAAGAGCGTCCGGCTCCGATGGCGACAGATGCCGAATGACCCGCGTTCTCCCACTCAGCCCTGGTCGGTCGGTATGCCCTGTCTCGGTTTTCCTGATCTCAAGGAAAGCGACAGTGGGGCATGACGCCCATCGATCAGCTTTACTGTCGTATCCTGTTCCGCAAGTCGAAATATGAGGGTGAGTTCACGCGCCTGAGATCAACAAGCCGTGGATTGAATATCCGGGTTATAACGGCGGCAGTGACTGGGGCAGCATGGCGTATGACGCCAGAACCGGCATTCTGATCGCCAACTGGAACAATACCCCGATGCGGGACCAGCTTGTGGATCGCACCAAAGCCGATGAACTCGGCCTCCTGCCGATCGACAGCCCGCACTTTAACGCCAAGGCTGGTGGCGCCGAAGGAAACGGTGCGATGGCCGACACGCCTTATGGTATTGTCGTGACGCCGTTCTGGAACCGCTTCACCACCATGATGTGCAACAAGCCGCCGACGGCATGATCACCGCGATCGACATGCACACCAAAAGTGCTGTGGCAGCATCCGCTGGGCAGCGCGCGCCAACGGTCCGTGGGGCTTCCAACACACCTGCCGCTGACGATCGGCACGCCGAACAATGGCGGTCCGGTGATTACTGCCAGTGGACTGCGTTTGTGGCCGCGACGACGGACAATCTCATCCATGCTTTCAACCTGGAAAACAGGCAAGGAAGTCTGGAATGCAGTGTTGCCGGGCGGCGGACAGGCGACGCCGATGACGTATGAGCTAGGGCGCGTATGTGGCGATCATGGCTGGAGGGCATCACTCATGATGACGCCGGTTAGCGATGAGCTGGTTGTCTACGCCTGCCTGATACGCACTGAGCAAGGAAACTGCCTCCTTTCTCTGTCGCCAGACAGGGTGGAAGGGGAGGTCCCTGACGACGGTCCATTTCAGAAATGGATTTGCAAAGAAAACCCGCAGAGAGACCTGCGGGTTTTCTGTTGTGATCAGATGTTGGAGCGTATCGTTCCTATGAAGAAACGTCGCTGAAGAGAAAGAGTATCAGAAGGGCTTCTGCCGCGACTTGGCGGTGGCAGTCATCGGAATGCCGGCTTCATCTTCGATGCCACCAGAACAGCAATCAGGCCATTCGAGACAAAACGGGCGATGCGGTGACCATGGCACGGGCTCCTGTTTCGTTTGGGCTTAATCCTGTGCCGAATCTAACATCGATAACCATTCTGGTAAACGAAAATCGTAATCCAGACATGAAAAAATAACATGACTGTAACAGAAGGTATCATGTCGTGTTCAGCAGGATCCCTGTTGTCGTACAACGTCATTCCGCAGGCGCCAGTTCCCGATCTGATCGTCAGAAATCACTGCCAGCTGGTCGTATTCCTTGTTGGCCCGTGACAGCCATTTCTCTCACTGCGGTAAAGACAACGTTGTCATCAGCGGAATGCCGATATCGACAATGGCTGTTCTGGAATGAGTGACGGCAAGGCGAGGGGAGCCGACACTGACATCGTGCTGTGTGAGCCCCAGCTCTTCTTCGGCTTCTGCGAGAATCTGCTCGTCAGGAAAGGGACAGCCCGTCTTCCCGCATTTCAACAGTTCCTGCGGGTGGCGACTGCCAGAAGCCTCCGAGATACAGGGACGAAGGAGTCCGCCTCCCCAGAACGATGCCGTCCGCACAGCGAAGCAGACCGCAAACGGCAAGTTGGTGTAGTGGCGTATCGCCAAAATTGTCGGGTCCGCCATTTGCGCCAGCGCCCGGCGGTATTCCGTCCAGTATCCTTCGATACGTTCAGGCGTGATTGTCTCCATGCAGAAAATGCGCCCGTTAAAAGCCTGGGACGACTGGCGCAGGCATCGTCCCAGATGGTCTGAACACGATGTTCAACATCCGGCGTCAGGACAGGTTCGGACTCATTCACGATAAGACGGACATCAGGATAGAGCGCTTCGTGGCGCCAGTCCTGCAGAGTGTGAGCGAGCGTGTGGGCCGTTCCAGAACTGTCGGATGAAGCAGGCATTTCGACTCCATGGGCAGGGATGTTCACGATAGAGTGTCGGTAAGTTCGGGAAGGATCATTAATTTTTTTAGAATCGTAACGAAAAGGACTGTCGAAGCGGCGAGAGCTGGGGTTTAATCCTTCAGGGACCGATCTGGAAAGATGACGATGACGCTTAACGTCGCGCTGACTCACAAGACAACATATCATTATGACCGCCCCGTTATGATGGGGCTCAGGTCATTCGCCCAGACCGGCCGCGCATGCCAGGACAAATATTCTGGTCCTATGCGCTGACCATTGAACCGAAACCTCATTTCATCAACTGGATGCAGGACCCGTCGGGCAACTGGCAGGCCCGCGTCGTGTTCCCTGAGCGTGTCACGCACTTTGATGTCACCGTCGATCTTGTCGCGGATATGGCGACCATTAATCCATTCGACTTCTTTCTGGAGCCTGAGGCGGAAGAATGGCCGTTCGCGTATGACCATGTTCTCGATCAGGAACTCGCGCCCTACAGAAAGCTGGAACCGGCCGGCCCTCTGCTCAAGGCGCTGATCGCTGAAATTCCCAAGGAAAAACAGCGCACCGTCGATATGCTGGTGGCGCTCAACCAGGCGGTCCAGAAGCGTATCAGTTATATCGTCCGGATGGAGCCCGGCGTGTGGTCGCCGGAAAAGACGCTGGAAGAAGGCAAGGGCTCCTGCCGTGACAGCGCCTGGCTGCTTGTCCAGTTTCTCCGCAATCTGGGTTACGCCGCCCGCTTTGTTTCCGGATATCTGATCCAGCTCGTCGCGGATGAAAAGCCGCTTGAAGGACCCTCTGGTCCGACCGAGGATTTCACTGACCTGCATGCATGGGCTGAGGTGTATCTGCCAGGCGCGGGTTGGATCGGTCTGGATGCGACATCCGGCATGCTGACGGGCGAGGGGCATATTCCCTTGCGCGACGCCTGAACCCGGTTCAGCCGCGCCGATTTCCGGTGGTGTCGAGATATGGAAACGGAATTCGGTTTCGACATGCAGGTGAAGCGTGTCGCTGAGACGCCCCGCACGACCAAACCATATGACGAGCAGACATGGGAAGCCATTCTCGCGGCAGGCGAGGCGGTCGACCGGCAGCTTGAGGCGGGTGATGTCCGTCTGACGATGGGTGGCGAGCCGACCTTTATCGCCGCCGATGACATGGACGCGCCGGAATGGAATATCGAGGCGCTTGGCCCGACCAGCGGGCCTACGCCAACCGTCTGCTCCGGCGTTTTGATGTCGATCTGGTCGCCCGGTTCGACCTATATGACCCTGTTCGGCAAGCATTATCCGGGCGAACAGCTTCCGCGATGGGCGCTGACGACGTACTGGCGGCGCGACGGAGAGCCGGTCTGGCTGAACCGGGCCTGCTGGCGTCAGACGATGATACCGACAACGCCACGGAGCATGACGCTCGCCGTTTCGCCCAGTCTCTGGCGGCCAGATTGCAGGTCGATCCGGAACTCGTTACGCCTGCTTACGAAGATATCCATTATTATCTCTGGAAAGAGCATCGCCTGCCAGCCAACGTGCTGGCGGAAGGCTCGAAGTGAACGATCCGCTTGAGCGGGATCGTCTGGCCGCGGGTTTTTGGGCGTGGGCTGTCGCGCGAATCCGGGTCAGTGCTGCCGCTGCGTGTCGTCGTGCAGGATGGCGTGCGACGCTGGCAGTCGGGGCGCTGGTTCATGCGGGGCGATACGATCTTCCTGTTCCCGGTGACTCGTCCATCGGGTTCCGACTACCGTGCAGAGCCTGCCATGGGCTGACGCAGACGATATCGATCAGGCGTTTCAGTCGATCCGTTCGCACCGCATCCCCGTCTGCCGCCTCATCCGGATTTTGCCCGCCGTTCGCCGCAGGCCTATCGGGCGACTGTGCCGGATCTCATCAGCCGGTCAGGGACGCCGCCTGAGCGTCCGATGGCTCAACTGTCCGATCTTCCAGCGCTGCCGCCCTATCCGGTGCGCAAGCCGTGGCGGATCAGCACCGAAAGGGCTCTCAGCGAGCATCTGCTGGAGATCAATCGTGAGGAACCGGATGTCGTCCGTAGGCGCTGACCGTAGAGTCCCCGCGACGGCATCCCGCATGTGTTCTTCCCACCGCTTTACGTCGTGGAGGACTGGCTGGATCTCTGCGCCGCCGTTGAAGCGACGGCCGCCGAGTTCGGGCGCAAGGTCGTGCTGGAAGGTTACGCGCCACCGCGTGATCCGCGTTTACTTCTTTCTCGATCACGCCTGATCCGGGTGTGATCGAAGTCAACGTTCATCCTGCGTCGAGCTGGGACGAGCATGAGACCCGCAGTCGCCAGCTTTACGAGGAAGCCCGCACTGTCGGGCTGATTGCCGAAAAGTTCATGCTCGACGGACGGCATGTCGGCACGGGTGGCGGCAATCACGTGGTGATGGGCGCGGCCAACGCCGAGGATAGCCCCTTCCTGAGACGGCCCGATCTGCTCAAGTCACTGGCCGGGTTCTGCACAATCACCCGTCGCTGTCCTACCTGTTCAGTGGTCTGTTTATTGGCCCGAGTTCGCAGCATCCCCGTATCGACGAGGCCCGGCGGGACCCTTTATGAACTGGAGATAGCGTTCCGGCAGGT
>CAUIUS010000151.1:0-44748 GCA_961210405.1 Drosophila mercatorum | reverse complement strand
TACGACAAATTTCTTTTTCGTCCTTGTTCATAGGTACCTTTTCTTATCAAACCCAAACGGAGTTATTGTTCATAGGTACCTTTGTTATCTATAACCCAAACGGAGTTATTGTATGGTGAACGAGACGGACGTATTATATCGTATTTTAACAGATCTTAAGTTTCTGTGTTTACGAATTCCGACACGCCCATTGAGTATGGGTACAATTTGGAATATATGGGATCCCCATTTTCTGTTCTAATGATGTTGGTATTATACGTTAGCGCGTTAGTTGGTTCCGCAAAAGACTCCTGTTCGGTTTTTGAGCATTGCTTGAAATTCTGTTATAACCTGAGGGGTTTCTATTTCTTTAACACTTGTAAAATTTACGGCTGGGCATTTTAGAATTTTAATCGTCTTAGAACTGCAGTTTGTTGTTAATTCCTTACTTTTGAAGTCTAATAAAAATTGCTTCGATTTAGTAAATAGAATTCAAATATACCGCCAAATCTCGTGAGCTTTGGTAGTAAAAGAAATGTTGTATTGGTGTTAAAAGGGGCATTGTACATTTGCGGTCTATGTAATAGAATTATTCAAGTCTTCTCATTACGCGCAACACCGTGTGTCAACCCTCAAAGTTATAAAGTAATAACACCGTTACATCATATGTGTTAATCTACCTAAGTACCAAAGAGGAAACTAATTAACTAGCGCCCAACCAAATCGAACTCTAAGAAGTAAGAAAACTCTAGTCGAGACCGCTCGACTAGGTTTACCCTGAACCCGTTTCTTTTATAAAACATATGTATATGTATATTCATTACAGGCAACACACTCACATACACACACACACAGGCGCAAGCACACACAAGCGCAAGTCGGTGCGTCAGCTGTTGTTTGGCTGCTTTGCATGGCAATGCTATGGGAAATTAAATGTTTAATAACTTTTTCTAGACCAACGATTTTGATCAAACTTGTTGGGCGTGATCATGTCATCCATATGTATGAGTGTGCCAAATCACAGTCTCTAGTATTAGATATACGAGAGTTACAAATATGAGGCGAAGGGGGCGTGGTTCCCAAAACTTAACAAAAACCGAAATTGCGTGGGGCTCACATAACACTAAATGCAAAATTTGAAGACTCACTCGATATGCGCGCCCTATACAGGGACCTACAAAAAAATTTGAAGTCTCAAGCTATTGTAAGTTCTAAGATCGACGCGTTCATACATACGGATGGCTAAATCGATTCGGCTTGTCTCCCTGATCAATAATATATATACTTTTATGGGGTCTGCCACGCCTCCTTCTGCCTGTTACATACATTTCAACAAAACATTATACCCTGATTTCCCATTTTAAATGGGCTCAGGGTATAAAAAGATGGGAGGTCTGATATTTCTAATTATATTGATTATTCCGAAGTTATTTGAAAAAATAGAACATGAACTTTACAACATTTTTATGTAAATCAATTATTTCGCCCTTCCAACATGGCTTTGTTCTAAATCTATCAACCTCGACTAATCTGCTAGAATTTATTTCCTAATAAACGATAGTTTTTTTAAATAAAATACAAAAAGTTATATATACAGATTTCAGTAAAGCATTTGGTTCAGTACACCATGAACTATTATTTCATAAGCTTGATTTTAAAGGTTCTTCTCCTAAACAATTATGTTGGATTTAATTTCATTTAAAAGGTACAACCCAAAGAGTTGTGTTGAGAACATTTTTTTCGAAACAAATCTTCGTTCTTACAGGTGTATCTCAGGGTAGTCATCTGGGACCTTTACTTTTACTCTATTTATAAACGACCTTCCCAGTTGTATTTTATTCAAAGATCATTATGTATGCTGATGACGTAAAACTTTGCCTTTCTTATTCTAACACAATCAATCATCAATGCTTACAAGATGACCTTAATTCCTTCCAACTTTGGTGCTTGGCCAATAGGTTGCGTTTAAACTGTTCTAAATGTATGACAATGACCTTCTGTCGTACTATTCCATATATTGGTAATTATTTAATCAATAGCGATTCTTTGTAACGCATTTTTCTGTCAAAGATCTTGTTGTAATTTTCGATTCAAAACTTCGCTTCAATACTCATATCTCAACCATTATAAATGAAGCCAAAAGTGTTCTTGGCTTCATTAAACGTTGATCAAAAGAGTTCAATAATCCTTTGTAACACTTTTATGTTTCGTTGGTACGATCTATTTTAGAATACTGTTCATGTAATTGAACAGTATTCTAAAATAGTTCTTACCATCGAAACATTAAGGAGTTTGGTTACAAAAGGATTATTGAACTCTTTTGTAACATACAGAGTTTCGGTTTTTGTTAAATTTTGAATGTTACGCCCCCTTCGCCTAAAATCTGTAAATCACTAATTTCAAACACTAGATACTTGTGCTTTGGCAAATATATACATATGAATGACACGATCACGCCCTGTGTGTTTGCTCAAAAACGTGTGTCTAGAAAAGTTAAGCATTTAATTTTCCATAACATTGGTATACATTTTGCAGCCCATGCGCAGTTGGCGCAGCGATTTGCGATTTGTGTATGTTTTCCTTGTAATGTACATACATACATATATACAGTAGCCCAAGCGCTGTCGCTGTGTCGCCTGTTAGCGGAACGTGTACTTGTGGTAATGCATGTCTATGCTTGGAATGTACATACCTATACATATAGCGCTTATCACAATGATAAGACACATCAAAATTTTGAGTTTTTTTGCTTGTAAAAATTTGTAACTCAAAATTTAAGAAAACCAAGTATAAGGAATGAAAGATCAAAGCATAGACAGCGATGAAGAACCATTGTTTGCTATTTTTAGCTATGCGTTGAAATGCACTGTTACTTTTTCCTCAAAGTGCAAGCATTTTGAGTGATTGCAAGCGTATCAAAATTATAAGACACATTGAGTAAAAGTGAAGTTAAAATGATTGGATCGTATTATTTCCTGATAAATTGTATCAATAATATTCAAATTAACTAATTTTTATAAAATGGGGCGTTCATGCCTGCTGCAGTCGAAAGAAAAGAGCTCCATTCTAGCATTTGCTAAGGCTGGCTGGACTGTTAGCCAAATTTCCGAGAAATTGGTCGTAGTCGCACTGCTATTGCCAATTTTTTGAAAAACCCGGGTGGATACAGTTAATAACGAAGCACTGGTCGTAATCCAATCTTAGATGACCGCGATAAGCGCCGCATTTTTAAAAAGCAAGTAATTAGACCACGTCATGTGCCCAGCTTGCCTCGATTTTTGGGAATAAAGTATCGGCTATGACTGTTTGGCGCACTTTAAATAAGTTTTACCATATTGTCCGAGTTGTGCTCAAGAAGGTACCTCATTTAACTTTAAAACACAAGGCTGCCAGGATCGATTTCGCGCTTAGGAACTTAGATTCAAATTGGGACTCCGTGCTGTTTGACACTAGGCACTTTCACTTATGGGCACTTTTTAATATCACTGACTAACCCAGTGCCGAGCCGCGGGCGCCTGGTTCTAGCAGAGCCGCATATAGCGGGGCATGTCTCGGCTCTGGAGCGGACCGTCTCCTGCTCGTGTCCGAATTAACGGCAACATTGCCTGATTTTTGCGACGCTAGTCGCTAGTTGAGCGACGCGAGTCAATTTCTGAATCGATAAGAGTGAGTTAGATGTACTATCGCTCGCTTTGACCCTTTCCCGTCGCGAGGGTCTCTCCTAGTGTACTCGCGTCACTGTGAGGCACATTTTCTATGTCTGTACGCCCAAATATATAAACGCACAGCAAATACATGTAATTATATATTTGAGACTACTCATACACAAAATATGTACAGTTAGTTTCGTCGCTAAATTCAATTAACGTAATTTCGTTTTAACTCCCGGAAAGACATCACTGAAAGATTTGGGCTGTGTGTATACTTTTTCACGAAGTGAATTGGTTTTGTGCAATGTCCGTCATGCTTTCCGTCCGTCTGTCAGTCTGCCCGTCTGTCCGTATGAACGCAAACCATTTCTACGCTATTGAAGCTAGAGACTTGAAATTTGAAATATATACTGTGTGTGAAGTGTCAAGATTTTTCCCGATACGACCACTAGGGGCGTGGAAAATCGGAAAATGAATTTTCCTGTATCTCAGAAACACTACTTCTAGAAGGACTTGAGAGTTGAGATTTTAACTAAACACTCACGTCGACATCCCAAAAAGCTATGGCGGATATATCTACGCCTATTGGGGGCGTGACAAATCGGAAAATGTATTTTCCAGTATCTGAGAAACACTACTTCGAGAAAGGCTAGAGAGATTTGGAAGGTACCCACACGTCGACATCCCAAGATGAAAAGGCTATGGCGGATATATCTAGGACCACAGGGGCGTGGCAAGTCGGATCTGAATATATAGTGCTTTACTAATTCTGTTGTATTTTGAGCACTATTAATGCAAGAGACTTGAGATTTGGTATGTATACTTAACATTTTAAAATCGAATTGTATATACATACATATGTATTGAAAAGAATATTTGAGTAACATAAAATAGGTAACTTTAAAAAATTAAAGAAATATCGACATGACCGCGTTGGGGTTCGACCCACAAATTACAGGATTAGAATTTGCTAGATAAAGTTTTGCAGTTCACTGTATGTGTATGTAAGCACACGTATAGGAAAACTGTGTGCTTGGCGCTGCCGGTCACGTGTGTTTAATACCTTCTGTGCGACCTAACGAATCTCAGTAACATTTTCAGCATATTATCTACATATTTTATTGAATTTTAATAAATGGAAACTCATTCATATGTTGGCTTTATTTGTCTTCGAGACCGCTCGACTAGAGTTTATCCAGAACCCTGCGAAGAACCGCTTTTCAGAACATTCTCCGTTTCTGTTATATACACACATATGTATGTTATATACATATACATATATGTACATATATTTGGGCGTACAGACATAGAAAATGTGCCTCACAGTGACGCGAGTACACTAGAGAGACCCTCGCGACGGAAAGGGTCAAAGCGAGCGATAGTACATCTAACTCACTTTATCGATTCAGAAATTGACTCGCGTCGCACATACTAGCGACTAGCGTCGCAAAAAATCAGGCAATGTTGCCGTTAATTCGGACACGAGCAGGAGACAGGTCCCGCTCCAGAGCCGAGACATGCCCCGCTATATGCGGCTCTGTTAGAACCAGGCGCCCGCGGCTCGGCACTAGATTAGTCAGTGATATTAAAAAGTGCCCATAAGTGAAAGTGCCTAGTGTCAAACACGAGTGAACAGCCAGGAAAAGGACTTAGAGGAACAACGCAGGTCTTCAAGGACATTGTGGGAAACAACAGCCTGTAGTTTATCCGAGTGAACCGCTGAAAAATACAGTGCGTATCGTGGCGTTTCCAGGAGTGCTCAAAAGACCCTAAACGGCTCAGAGGGAGACTGCTCGTACAGCTGGAGTGCTCCCCACGGCAACCTACGATCCAGTGTACAGGTGTGCGATAGACAGCCCAGCCATAGCATAAGATAATATATGAAAATACACTGAGCGAAATTAGATTAAAGGCAGTTGCATTGTGCAGATACAACTGGACAAAAACTTTGAATAATGGGACCTTCTTATTATTTTTTTTAACTTTTCTAGACCTTCATTTTATATTTTGAGAGGGTATCTCCTAGTCGGAACCCCGACTAGAGTTTTCTTACTTGTTTTAAATTAATCTTAAATCCCCACTGTCGCCGCTGAAATTAAAATTTTCATCAGAGGCGGCCAGACAGTTTCAATTAGGATCGAAGCTTAGAACCCTATCTTAGCAAAAACACGCACCTAAATTGAAAGAGATGGCACTTCCAAAATGAGAGGTGGTAACTCTGAAAATGAGATAGAAGTTTTTTGGCGACCATAGAGGTGTGGCCACGAGCCCCGGTGAGGTCATCTTGATATTTTTGTTATTTTATCTTTATTTAGTTATTTTGTGTTCAACACATATGTATATAATTTGGCAAATCAAAAGACAAGGTCAAAGGTCACAATTTCATTATGTGGCGCGTTATTGGCTCAGACGCTGCAGATTTTTCACATTAGGTTGCCATCGCCCCCAGTGGCCATAGACTTATAATTTTTGGCAAGTGCATAGAGTGGGTGTTCAGGAATATAACTGTAAAGTTTGATGTTTACATTCGAAAAATGAGAAAAATTACAGGGTATTTTTCTGTAAGTCACGTTCCTTTTGGGGCGTAAAAATACTTTTTGGGGAATCGATGGAGGAGGCCCCAGTAACTTAGCATCCATTTTGAAGCTTCTAGCACTAAAACTATGGGAGATATAAGCTGATATTAGTTAGATATATCCGCCATAGCTTTTCGATTGTAGGATGTTAACCCGAGTATATATACCAAGTCTCATGTTTCTAGCATCAATAGTTCTCAAAATATAACAGAACTAGTAAAATCACTATATATTAACTTTATAAGATCGGAACAGTAACTGACGCCAAATTTGGGCATTCTAGCTTTAAAACTGTAGAAGAGACAGTTTGACCCGATTTGCCACGCCCCCAATGGGCGTAGATATATCCGCCATAGTTTGGGATGTCAACGTCAGTGTTCTGTTAAAATCTCAACTCTCTAGCCCTTCTAGAAGTAGTGTTTCTGAGATACAGGAAAATGCATTTTTCGATTTGCCACGCCCCTAGTGGGCGTATCGGGAAAATCTTTACACTTTATCTGACGAGGGTATACACGAGTATATATTTCAAATTTCAAGTCTCTAGCTTCGAAAGCGTGGAAATGGTTTGCGTTCATACGGACAGACGGACAGACGGAAAGACTGACAGACGGACAACATGACGGACAGCATGACGGACATTGCACAAAATCAAATATAATTTTTACACTTCAGATTTTTATACCCTGAACCCATTGAAAATGGGAATTCAGGGTATAATGTTTTTGTTGAAAGGCGTATGTATGTAACAGGCAGAAGGAGGCGTGGCAGACCCCATAAAGTATATATATTCTTGATCAGGATGACAAGCCGAGTCGATTTAGCCCTGTCCGTCTGTCTGTCTGTCTGTCCGTATGTATGAACGCGTCGATCTCAGAACTTACAATAGCTAGAGACTTCAAATTTTTTTGTAGGTCCCTGTATAGGCGCGCATATCGAGTTTGTTACAGAAATTCGATAACTGTTATCGTTTTATTGTTATCGATTAAAAACGAAAATCTAAATTCAGCTACAAAATTCTATCTAATTCAGCCTTACGCAATTTCGGTTTTTGTTAAATTTTGTGTGCCACGCCCCTTCGCCTCAAATTTGTAACTCCCGTATATCAAATACTAGAGACTTCTGCTTTAGCACACACATACATATGGATGACATGATCACGCCCAACAAGTTTGATCAAAATCGTTGGTCTAGAAAAAGTTATTAAACATTTAATTTCCCATAGCATTGCCATGCAAAGCAGCCAAAGAACAGCTGACGCAACGACTTGCGCTTGTGTATGCGTGCGCCTGTGTATGTGTGTGTGTATGTTTTGCTTGTAATGAACGTATATATGCATGTGTATATAAAAGAAATTAAGAATGCTTGGAATGGCGGATCTTCGCAGGGTTCAGGGTATACCCTAGTCGAGCGGTCTCGACTAGAGTTTTCTTATTTGTTATACCCTGAACCCATTGAAAATGAGAAATCAGGGTATAATGTTTTTGTTGAAATGTATGTAACAGGCAGAAGGAGGCGTGGCATACCCCATAAAGTATATATATTCTTGATCAGGATGACAAGCCGAGTTGATATTGCCGCTCCTCCAACACATTTCAATCGCGAACACTGCATTGTACACCGAGACAGACTCTATTGAAATAAAATTAAAGTGAATAAAAGCAAATAAATTTTCTTATTAAATCAAAATGGGAAAAATATAAAATAAAAATTCAAAGTGAAGCCAATAAATTAAAAAACAATTTTTGAACAAAAAGTGAATAAATATATATATTTTATATATATACTGGCGAACATATACTGGTGACTGGATTTTTTGTGACGCATAAAAGCAGACAACACCTATATGATGGCAGCCAACTATAATTCTGACGACTCCATGGAACTGCTACTTGGGATGAGCGAGCCCACTGGCCGGAGGAGCCGCCGACAATCAGCTGCAGCCGCGGCTGAAGCTGAGACATTGGAGAGCGGTGAGTGTATCGTATCCATACTGTCTGATCCAGACGAATTGATCCCCCCGTTCTTCGACACAACGGCCGACGAGGCCAGCCTTGCCTTGCTGGAGGAGATGGTATCCTTAGAGAGGCTACTTAAGGGTCCCCAGAAGGCGCCGAAAAAAGCGCCAGAAAAGGCACCAAAAGTAGCGTCAGGCGCCATAAAAAAGGAGGGAGACAGCGGTGAAAAGCCACTCTCACCAACATACAGGAAGTGTCAAAGAGAGGCAGCCACCTCTAGAAATTCCTTCCGCTCACTCACACTAACACACTAGCCCAGTCTCAGCTAGCATTAAGAGAGGCCACACGACATGCAGTGCAGCCAGAGAGCACACTTGCCCAGCTTCAACAGCAAACACACACACAAACACAAATAAAAGCCGACACAAATACTTACATGCATCGCATGAAGCCGAAGAGCGCGCACACACATACACAGCCACTACAAATAGATCAAAGACAAAAAAAAAATAAGAGAGATAAGGCAGCAGCACTAAATCACACATATACATACAGAAACACTCTCTTAACTGACGCTGCAAACGCAAAGACAAATACAAATACAAACGTAAAGACTGCCGATACACTGACGAACGCAATTAAGAGCGCCAATACAAATACCAAAGAAAACGTAAAGACGAACGCGCTCACAATGATCACTAATACAGATACAAACACGATAGCAACTACAAATACGAGCGTAAGCGCAAGCGCAATGCCATTTATGGCAACGAATAACATTAATTTAAATTTAACTTAAATTTAAATTTAAATTTAAATACATCTGAAGTACAAAGGTGGCTTTCTAAGGTGCCACCAATGCTCCCCACGAACTGCCACAAGAAATGGCAGCTTCAGCAAATTCAGCTTCATGGCAATCGCCATTGAAGGTAGATGTGGCGAAATGGACGAGTCCGAGGAAGAAGATCTTTCTGACCCGGACTCGCCATTCCAAACGCCACAATTCAAAAGCGATTACGCCAAGAGGCTGCAGATGAGAGTCAAGCAGAGGCGGCAGCAACAGCAGCCAGAGCAGCCTGAGCAACAACAACAGCAGGAAATTGAGCAGCAAATGGATTGCCAGCCATGCCCAGCTGAAGAGCAGCAACAGCAGCCGCAAATAGATAAAAATAAAGCCATTAAAGTTAAAACTAAAGTGCCTTTTGTTTTTTTTTTTTTTGCCACCCATGCCGCAATGGTACCACTGCTGGATAAGCTGCAAAGCAATCCAGCAGTTGGGAAATTCATCACAAGAACAATGTCTAATGATGGTCTGCGTATAGAATGCGATAATATGCAAACATACGAGGCCATTATGGAGACTTTAATAAAGATGGCACCCACTAGCATACACACCAACAGCGCAGCCAGAGGGGTATAGGGTGCGGCTAATAAATCTCGAATGAGATACGTTACGTTAAAAACGTAAAGAAACGTTTCACGGGCAAGCCTGTGAACGTGTTCGAGGTGGAGTTGCAGCCCAAAATGGATGGCAGCCATACCCGCATCCTGGAGCTCACAGAGCTAAGCGGACAGGCAGTGAGGGTCGAGAGGCTAGCTAAGCCGATCGATCCTCCGCAATGCCATCGCTGTCAGGCATTTGGGCACACGAAAACTATTGTAGGCGGCAATTTAGATGTATGAAGTGTGCAGAAGAGCACGCTTCGACCGCCAATTGCGCTAATTGCTGTGGCGAGCATATTAGTAGCTATAAGGGCTGTCCTGTCTACAAAGAAGCCCGCTCCAGGCTGCAATCTTATAAAGGTGCTAAGGAGCTAAAGCAGCTGAGACGGAAGCAGCGACAGGCGCAAATACAAAATAAACAAGTAAGAAAACTCTAGTCGAGACCGCTCGACTAGGTATACCCTGAACCCTGCGAAGAACCGCTATTCCAAGCATTCTTAATTTCTTTTATATACACAAGCATATGTACGTTCATTACAAGCAAAACATACACACACACGCACAGGCGCACGCACACACAAGCGCAAGTCGGTGCGCCAGCTGTTCTTTGGCTGCTTTGCATGTCAATGCTATGGGAAATTAAATGTTTAATAACTTTTTTCTTTTCTTTTTCTAGACCAACGATTTTGATCAAACTTGTTGGGCGTGATCATGTCATCCATATGTATGTGTGTGCCAAAGCACAAGTCTCTAGTATTTGATATACAGGAGTTACAA
The DNA here is from genome assembly GCA_961210405.1 of Drosophila mercatorum. Lineage (NCBI taxonomy): Eukaryota > Metazoa > Arthropoda > Insecta > Diptera > Drosophilidae > Drosophila > Drosophila mercatorum. The sequence goes on along the minus strand of CAUIUS010000151.1, from coordinate 34,368 downwards.
ATTTGAGGCGAAGGGGCGTGGCATCCAAAATTTAACAAAAACCGAAATTGCGTAAGACATAACACTAAATGCAAAATTTGAAGACTCTAGCTAGAAAGATGAATTAGATAGAATTTTATAGCTTAATTTAGATTTTCGTTTTTAATCGATAACAATAAAACGATAACAGTTATCGAATTTCTGAAACAAACTCGATCTTTTCGTGCTATACAGAAACCTACATAAAAATTTCAAGTCTCTAGCTCTTGTAGGTTCTAAGAACGACGCGTTCATACATACGGACAGACGGACGGACAGACGGACGGACGGACAGACGGACAGACGGACATGGCTAAACGACTCGGCTTGTCTCCCTGATCAAGAATATATATACTTTGTGGGGTCTGCCACGCCTCCTTCTGCCTGTTACATACATTTCAACAAAACATTATACCCTGATTTCCATTTTCAATGGGTTCAGGGTATAAAAATGGCTTTATTGACATTAATAAACAACAACAACAACAGAGGAATATACAAAATGTGGCTAATACAAATATTAAATCGAGCACTACTACTAAAACTAATGCTAAACAGCCAACGTATAGCCGTATAGTGCGTGGCGAGGGCAGCCACAAACGCCAGTAAAGGCACCATCTGTTCAAGACAATGGCCGCCATCAACAGCAGCAAACACAGCAGCGGCAAGAACAACAACAGCCTTCCTCGGCGAGGATCGAGTCCCCAGCTCGTGCTGCAGCTGCTGCTGCTAATAGGACGAAAACGTCTTATAAGCCATATAAAAAGGCCCTATTCGGCCGAACTCGAAATGCTGGAAAGGAGCGTAAGCCCCAGCGCAAGCGAGCCTCGGCCAGGAGAGCATCGGCCACGAACAGCAACATCCATGAAGAAATGGCGCAGCATCGAGCAATCTGCCAGCAGCAAATTCGCGATGCACTGGAAAGGGATAGGCGTCAACAAGCGCCGGATCCACCAGTGGCATCAGCAACAGCGACGCCAATAAGCAGCCGAAATCCTGCCGAGAGGCATTTGGCTGAGTTCCAGCAGCAGCTGAGGACTGCCAACAATGGAGGCCGACACCAGATCCACGAAGACGAATCAGCACCGAGCGATCAGATGCTGAAGGCTCGAGCTGAACATAGTAATGTTCAGCCGTATGGAGGCGAAATTGGACCAGCTGTTTAATTTTTGCAGCTGGCGCCATTGATTCGCCAGCAACAGCCTGATCGCTCGGGCAGTAGAGTGGCCTGGTATTCGGCCACTTGCAATATGCTGAAAGAAATTAAAATAAAAATAATGTAAACAAACGGCTAACAAAAACTTATCACTTACCTGAGGCTGCACTGCAGCCGCCACTCAGCTGCCCAAACCGGAGCAGCACTTGACCAAGGGGCAAGGAAGATGCTCAAGAAAAGTCCAGCGATGAATATGACGATGTCCAGAAAGATCGGCGACAACATGACAAATAAATGCCCAAAGTGGAGCAGCATCTGACCTATGGCCACCGCCGAACTCCAGAAGATGTCCAGCGATGTCCAGGATGATCGGCGACGATGTAAAAACAAACCTAAATTAATAAAAACACATAAAAAAAACCAACACAAATACTCACCTGAGGCTGCACTGCAGCCGTCACACAGCCGCCCTAGGCGTCACCCAAACTGACCTATGGGCACCGACGACGCACAAGATATGTCCAACGATGTATGTTGTGGCGTCCAGCGATGTCCAGGATGATCGGCGACGATGTAAAATCAAACCTAAATTAATAAAAACACATAAAAATCAACACAAATACTCACCTGAGGCTGCACTCGCAGCCGCCACACAGTCACCCATAGCTGTGCCTGATCCGGTCCCTCGATGTCCACGACGCATGCAGGGATACACAACGATGTCCAAGAAGATCGGCGACGCCATTAAAAAAACGTATACATTAGTATATATACACACGCAATTTAACACTTACTTACCTTCACACAGCTGTTTCTGGCGGCGCCTTACTTGACCAGGGGCGTCCATAGATGTCCCTCGATGCGCTCCAGCGATGTCCACCGATATCCTCAAATGTCCAGCGACGCCACAAAAACGGAAAATAAATACATATATGTAAATACATATATGTAGCTGCCAAACGACGAAGTACTTACCTCGAGTATTGATCTGCGCCAACCTGCTCCAGAAGGCGCATCCAGATGTCCAGCGACGTCCACGGATGTCTAGGGCTGCGAATGACAAGGATTGGAACAGGTGTTTGCTTACATACCCGCATACACCTGTTGCTCGCTGACACACAAAGTCCATTAAAGCTGTAAATAAGAAACGAAAATTGTTAATTGTATATACTATATGTTAATTTTGTATTATTTATTACTAATTGTTATATGTTAAGATTTATTTATTGTTAGTATTAAGATTAATTTATTTATTTATTCACTTTATTGTTATTGTTATTGGTTAAGTAACCTACCCCAACGTGCCCGCAGCTTAATTGGCGACATGCCAACTTAGCGGCCACGCCAATATCGATAAAATATCGACCACTAAGCCTGAGGTCTGGCATCGGCACAAGTAACGAAGGCGCCAACAACACAATACGTTACGCGACTACAAAACCGAGAGAAGTTGCTCAAACCCTAGAGTAATCGGTCGGATTTAACATAATCTATAGCCCAGCGCTCGAGGCCGGAGGTGGTGTTGCGCTGCGCCGCTCCTCCTACACATTTCAATCGCGAACACTGCATTGTACACCGAGACAGACTCTATTGAAAACCCGCGCCTCAAAGACGTACGCTCTTCCGCACAACTACTCTCACATATCTTTTACTCCTGGTTGCAGGACACGCCACTCCTGGTACTGCTTTTCGAGCACACCTTAGAGCTGGCTGGGCTAGCGCACACGTTTTCTACAGGAAGGGGGTTTGCCGTGAGGAGCACTCCGGCTAGCGACCGATTAGCCTCTGAGCCGTCTAGAGGCTGCAGAGCACTCCAGAGTACGCCAGGATACGCCCTGTGTTCTCCTGCGGTTCGCTTGGATCACCACAAGCACTCCTACAACTGGATTCACTCGCTGGCACCTAGACCGCGTCTCAGAAGGCTTACGTTTTTCTGAACGGCTGCTATCACTAACCTCACACCCTGTTCAGGTTATGCCTGCTCTAGCACCAGCTGCCGGCCGCACCTATGTCGCCAAGGATGCGGTTTGATATGCGTCCAGGATATTCCTCTGAATATCCTTGTAGAAGTCCCACGATGTTCTTAATATCCCTCGTCCTTAGTTGTCCTTAGTTGCACTTTTCAGTTGCAACATCGCCTGAATTTGCGAGACGCCATATACGCCTGATCGCGTGGCAGTTCCATTGGCCGAAGTACCGTTATACGCCTGCGAGTGAAAGTAATAGCTACTTTCGCGGCTACAAACGGCACTTCGGCTAGCGGTGCACGATCAACGCAGAGAGTGCGACGCGAGTAAATCGCTGAATCGGTAGAGCGAGCGAGACGTCCCATCGCTCGCCTTTGACCCTTTCCAGTCGCGAGCGTCGCCCTTACCGTACTCGCGTCGCTGTGTGGGACATTTATATGCCTGCACGCCCACCCATATGCACAGCAAATACATGCAATTATACAGGTTGAGACGTGCATGCATATAATGTTCCTCACACTCCCTCTTTCTTCGGGAAACACGAAAACTTTCGTGTTTAAGTTCGTTCGAAAATTTTAAATTTGGCGCCACTCTAACCGTTCTGCTCCTTTTGTTTTGCTCCACCAGCATTACTCAGTGTTGCCACGTGGCACGCGATGTCGATCCATCTAGTGGTAACGCCGTACTCACTGCTGATCGACACCCTGCTGGCAACACTGTCACAACAAACAGATAAGCAGAACAAAGTGTTTTATTAATATATTTACCAAATTTTAATAAAACTTCCTCGGTGTTTTAGAGTCGCTGGCCAGTGCGCAAGGATCGGCCTTATACCTTCTGCCGATGCTCTAGCTCTACTAACCAGACCCTCCAGCCACGTAGCAGAAGTCTGGCGCTGAAATCTCCAGCGAGCCCATTCCCGTGGGTCTTCAAACACTCCAGACGTGCTTCTATCTCCCACGTCGCTGTCATCTTCCACGTCGCTATCATCTTACACGCCTACACGCCCTTTATAGCCTCTGCCGCCGCTCTGCTGACCGTGCGGGTGGCAGCACTTAACGGATCCTGTGCCCCTACTGCTCTCTTTATAGCGCGAGGCGCACTCTTCTAACCACCCATCCTCAGCGCTGACTTCCAGGTCCCTATCTTTCGTCGTCTAATTCGCGCCTTTGCCCTTTTGCCCTTGGGTGGCGCATATGGTTGTTGTTGCTCGTTTTGGATCTTTGGGATATGTTTGCCAATTCTAGCTGTTTTGTTGTTGCCCGTTTTGCGTGATTGGGCTAAGCTCGTGCGATGCGCACTTGTTGTTGTTGTTTCAGCCGTGCTCTGTCAGCACAGCTGCAGGCGTTTCTGCTTGCTCGCGACACCAGCTTCGGCTCGTCTCGGGCGTAGCGATCGCCACTCAGCTGACAGAGTTCATTGGCCTCTGGGCCCGGCCGCATTGTTGTTTTTACTCTCTCTCTCTTCCTACTGTACCAATGCTCTCGCCGTGTCTTGAGCGTGCGTGTGCATTTGTAAGTGCGTGGCCGTTTTATTTTGCTTTTCGCTCGTTTGCATGAGCCGCGCTGTGCAGCCGAGATTGTTGTTGTTTGTAACGGCGCTCTCTCCCATCACAGTTACAGCGGACACTGTTATTGTTTGTTTGGAGCGGGCTCGCTACAGTTACAGCTGACCCTGTTGTTTGCGGAAATACTGTTCCCGATGCGATTGTTGTTGTTTTCGGCGTCATTTCGTGCGCGCGCTGATATTCTTATTGCTCTTGGTTGTTGCCGATTTTATGATTTTTTTGTAATAAATGTTCCCTAATTTAACAAAAATTTTATAATAAAATCGGGTAGTAACAACAACAACAATACACATAGCTATGTGTATTCTCCTCACCCGCCTCTGCTTGATATGGCTTCAGATCGGCCACATGAGCTGTCCGGCTGTGCTTATCCGTCTCCGCCTTGATTCGGCATATGATCGGCGAGATGAATCTGACCACTGTATACGGTCCTCCGTATCGTGGAGCCAACTTTGCCGCAAATCCTTCAGCGGCATTAGACAGGTGGCGCTCTTTCGTCCACCCTGTTCCCTATGGCTGGTTTCCACTGTCTCCGTCTCAGATTGTAATGCCGCGCCTGATCCTGAGCAGCTTTTTCCAGATTTCGCTTTACAATCTGGTACACTTCGGCCAATTTGGTGGCTCTCTCCATGGGTGCTTGTGTTGCCTGGCCCGTTCCCACAGTCCGTGCGTCGAACAAAGCCTTAGGCAACCTTGGCTCACGCCCTTGCGTGAGGAAGGCCGCGGACTGCCAGTGTCAACTCTGGTAGAGCCTCGTCCCAACAACGTTGATCGCTACCCGCAAATTGAGCGATCATCGTCTTGACAGTGCGGTTGGCCCTCTCAGTGGGATTCTCTTGAGGCGTGTATGGCGCCGTCAACTGATGATGCACTCCCAGCTCATCCAAGAATCCCTTGAAGGCACGGCTTGAGAATTGGGTGCCATTATCCGTGATGAGCACTTTCGGCACTCCAAATGTGGCCACGATCCGCTCCCTGAATGCCTTTGAAGCGGCGCTGTATTTGCGCTTCTCAACGGCACCATCTCCGTCCACTTGGAGAATCTGTCGATGAACACCAACAGCATGGTGTTCCCGTGCTTTGACCTGGGTAGCGGTCCGACAAAGTCGGCGCACACCGTCACCCATGCCTCCTCAGGGATCTGGGTCAGCATCTGTCCGGCCGCCTGAAGTTGGCTGGCCTTGTAGCGCTGACATAACTCGCAGCGCTGCACGTATCCTCGCACGTCTCGATACATACCGGGCAAGTAGTATCTTGCTGCCACTCGAGCAATCATTTTTCGGCTTCCCAGGTGGCCGGCGGTGGCCGCATCGTGGTTCTTTTCCAGAACCTGCTTGCGCTGCTCGCTCGGCACGCATAGCTTCCATGCAGCCACATCTTCATGGCCAGTTTGATGAGGAATGCGCCTGTATACATTCCCCGTCTCTTCTCGATAGTCTGGTAGCTTGTGTGCGTTTTGGTGGAGGTCTCGGCGAAGCTTAGCCATCCAGCGACATCCCGTCCCAGCTGATTAGCTTTTGCTTGCGACCAAGCGGCACACTTCTTCATCCAGAGGCTGTCGCGACAGAGCATCGGCTACTACATTTTGCTTGCCCTTCCTGTACCGGATCTCAAAGTCAAATTGTTGTAGCTCCAATGCCCATCTGGCGATTCTGCCTGAAGGACTCTCAATGGAGCTGAGCCACTTCAGCGCCATGTGATCGGTCACCACCACGAAGTGATAGCCTTCCGCATAGGAAGGCTAGAAATCCGGGCATGCCAAGACTGGTGATTCCGTCAGCTTGGCCTTTACTGTATCAAAGCCCTCTGACGCTCCTCGGTCCACTCCCACTTGACACCTTCTTCAACAGCGCATTGAGTGGATGTACTGTGGTCGCAAAATCAGGCACAAAACGGCGATACCATGATGCCACACCCACATACTGTCGCAACCCTTTCACGTTGGCCGGCGGCTTTAGTTCAGCAATCGCGGCAACATTTTCTGGGTTCCGTCACCTGGCCATTTTCCGTCACCTTGTGGCCCAAATACTTCCGCTCCTTTTTGAAGAACACCTCTCGCAGGTTGTTCATATGCTCCTGGCAGGTCCTCCCAATGACGATGATATCATCAAGATACGCAAAAGCATGCGGCATCATCTCTGGGCCAATGACTTGATCCAGTGCTCTCTGGAACGTCGGTGAAGCTGAATGAAGGCCGAACGGCATCACCTTCCACTGGAACAGCCCTTTCCTGGAACTGGAAATGCCGTTAGTGGTCGGCTCGCCTCCTCCATGGGTATCTGCCTCGTGATGTAGCGAGGCTCTCGAAGCTGGTCCAGAATATGATGCACTCGAGGTAGTGGATATGCATCCTTTATAGATCGGCTGTTGAGCTGTCGAAAGTCCACACACAGCCGCCACTTGCCGTTCTTCTTCCGCAACATCACTATAGGAGCGTTGTGTGGCTCTTCGAGGGCTCTATGCATCCTTTAGCCAGGAGCTCATCCACCTGGTTGTTGATATCCGCCTGCTTCTTCGGGTTCTTCGGAAAATATTGCTGCTTTATTGGCCGCTTGTCGTGGATCGTGATCCGGTGCTCGGTGATGTCAGTGGTGCCCTTGATCTGCTGGAATTTGGTCAATTGCTGCCTCAGGAACGCTTTCCTCCACATCCTTATGAAGTGGGTGTGCCGATCCTGGATTCACCTCCATTTGGCTTCTGGCTCCACCTCCGCACTGGCGACTGCCACTGACAACTTTGCCTCCACTGGATCGCTGGGTAGCGAATCTCTGGGCCCGATCCTCAGTCTGAAGCCGCCGCATTCTAGTGTACAGCCCATGCTGGCCAAGAAATCCCAGCCCAGTACCAGATCGTCGATCACGCCTGGCAAAATGAGCAGCGGAATGCAGATTTGCGGTGTCTCCAGCCTGATCTCCAACTCCAACGCTGCCTCCACTTGACAACCACTGCCGTCCGCCAACCGGATGCGTCTCCGTGTGGGGCGCAGCACACCAAATCCTCGGAGCCCGCCTGCCAGCTTCTGACTCCCGAAACTGCTGGTGGCTCCCGTGTCGATCGTAGCTTTATGCTGCCCTTCTCCGATGGCTGCGATCGCAGAGATCCGGGTGCCTTCATCCACGAGCTGGCCTATCAGTGCCTGGAGCCGCCGCGATGCTGCTTCCGCTCGCCCCTGGATGGCAGGTGCCTCGGCCCGTTTCCCGACTGGCAACAGGCAATCGTCCTTACACCGATGCGCCCACATTGGCAGCCAAATTTCAGCACTTCATTGAGGCATTCAATGACGAAGTGACTCCCTTGGCCACACATACGGCACGCCCTGGCAGGATTCGAGATATGCGTCCTTGGTCCTGCCACACCAGTTCTTGGCGCCGGACGTAGCCTCGACTCTTCGGCGGATATACTGCGGTAATAGACGGACTCACCTTCGCATTCAGCGTCGCCCATGGCCACCAATCTGGGCTTGTTCTGCCTGTGCTGCTGCCTCAGCTTCTCTCGGTCCTTCTCCAAGTCCTCAAATTCGTTCGCTAGCAGCATCAGTTCCGTCAGGCACCGGAACTGGTAAGGCCGAGCATAGGCGCGCAGATCCGGCAAGCTACCATTATATATCAGCTTCATCTCCCGATCCGCCGCATAGCGCAGTGGCCGCATCAGGGTCTGCATCTCCACCATGTAGACCTTGAATAGCTCATCCATCATCTATCTCCGCCTCGAGACCTCCTCCTTGATGTTCTCCAGGTAGTCTCTAGGCAGGAACTTGTAACAAACCTTCGGTTTGCCCCGAGTTTAAGCCGGGCTGCACTCAGCCGACTGTGTGTTCGTGCCAACAAATTTATATGTTGGGCCTGCCTGCAGGATCTGCACTGTGTTCTCTAGCTGTTCGCTTGGAGTATCACAGGCACTCCTACTGCTGAATTCGCTCGCTGGCACTCTATACCGCGCCTCAAAGACATACGCTCTTCCGCACAACTACTCTCACGTATCCTTTACTCCTGGTTGCAGGACACGACACTCCTGGTACTGCTTTCGAGCACAACTTAGAGCTGGCAGACCTAGCGCACATCGTTTTCTACGGTATCGGGGTTTGCCGTGAGGAGCACTCCGGCTAGCGACCGATTAGCCTCAGAGCCGTCTAGAGGCTGCAGAGCACTCCAGAGTACGCCAGGATACGCCCTGTGTTCTCCAGCGGTTCGCTTGGATCACCACAAGCACTCCTACAACTGGATTTACTCGCTGGCACTCTAGACCGCGTCTCAGAAGGCTTACGTTTTTCCGAACGGCTGCTATCACTAACCTCACACTCCTGTTCAGGTTATGATGCTCAAGCACCAGCTGCCGGCAGCACCTCTGTCCTCACGGATGCGGTTTGATATGCGTCCAGGATATTCCTCTGAATATCCTTGTAGAAGTCCCACGATGTCCTTTGTAGAAATCACACGATGTCCTTAATATCCCTCGTTGTCCTTCGTTGTCCTTCGTTGCACTTTTCACTTTCACTCCCGTTGACACGCGGCACTTTCCCTTTAGTTGTAATCGACTGACCCAGTGCCGAGCCGTGGGCGCCTTTTATAGCAGAGCCGCAGGCCCTGTTTCGGCTCTGGAGCGGGGCCTGCCTCGGCTCTCTGTAGCGGTGCCTGTCTCCTCCTCGGGTCTGCCTTAACGGCAACATCGCCTGATTTGGTGCCACGCCAAATACGCTTACCGTACTCGCGTCGCTGTGTGGATTGACATTGACACAATTAGCAACACAGACTATTCTCAACACTATTTAGTACTTCTCCATATATATATGTAATGGTCCATATATATATATATATATATATATATATATATATATATATATATATTTGTGCAAGCGTTAAAAGGTTCATCGAAGTATTAATTATGGATCAAGGCAAAACCATCGACGTCCCGACATCAGAAGTGGCATTGAGTGGATGTACTGTGGTCGCAAAATCAGGCACAAAACGGCGATACCATGATGCCACACCCACATACTGTCGCAACCCTTTCACGTTGGCCGGCGGCTTTAGTTCAGCAATCGCGGCAACATTTTCTGGGTTCCGTCACCTGGCCATTTTCCGTCACCTTGTGGCCCAAATACTTCCGCCCCTTTTTGAAGAACACCTCTCGCAGGTTGTTCATATGCTCCTGGCAGGTCCTCCCAATGACGATGATATCATCAAGATACGCAAAAGCATGCGGCATCATCTCTGGGCCAATGACTTGATCCAGTGCTCTCTGGAACGTCGGTGAAGCTGAATGAAGGCCGAACGGCATCACCTTCCACTGGAACAGCCCCTTTCCTGGAACTGGAAATGCCGTTAGTGGTCGGCTCGCCTCCTCCATGGGTATCTGCCTCGTGATGTAGCGAGGCTCTCGAAGCTGGTCCAGAATATGATGCACTCGAGGTAGTGGATATGCATCCTTTATAGATCGGCTGTTGAGCTGTCGAAAGTCCACACACAGCCGCCACTTGCCGTTCTTCTTCCGCAACATCACTATAGGAGCGTTGTGTGGCTCTTCGAGGGCTCTATGCATCCTTTAGCCAGGAGCTCATCCACCTGGTTGTTGATATCCGCCTGCTTCTTCGGGTTCTTCGGAAAATATTGCTGCTTTATTGGCCGCTTGTCGTGGATCGTGATCCGGTGCTCGGTGATGTCAGTGGTGCCCTTGATCTGCTGGAATTTGGTCAATTGCTGCCTCAGGAACGCTTTCCTCCACATCCTTATGAAGTGGGTGTGCCGATCCTGGATTCACCTCCATTTGGCTTCTGGCTCCACCTCCGCACTGGCGACTGCCACTGACAACTTTGCCTCCACTGGATCGCTGGGTAGCGAATCTCTGGGCCCGATCCTCAGTCTGAAGCCGCCGCATTCTAGTGTACAGCCCATGCTGGCCAAGAAATCCCAGCCCAGTACCAGATCGTCGATCACGCCTGGCAAAATGAGCAGCGGAATGCAGATTTGCGGTGTCTCCAGCCTGATCTCCAACTCCAACGCTGCCTCCACTTGACAACCACTGCCGTCCGCCAACCGGATGCGTCTCCGTGTGGGGCGCAGCACACCAAATCCTCGGAGCCTGCCTGCCAGCTTCTGACTCCCGAAACTGCTGGTGGCTCCCGTGTCGATCGTAGCTTTATGCTGCCCTTCTCCGATGGCTGCGATCGCAGAGATCCGGGTGCCTTCATCCACGAGCTGGCCTATCAGTGCCTGGAGCCGCCGCGATGCTGCTTCCGCTCGCCCCTGGATGGCAGGTGCCTCGGCCCGTTTCCCGACTGGCAACAGGCAATCGTCCTTACACCGATGCGCCCACATTGGCAGCCAAATTTCAGCACTTCATTGAGGCATTCAATGACGAAGTGACTCCCTTGGCCACACATACGGCACGCCCTGGCAGGATTCGAGATATGCGTCCTTGGTCCTGCCACACCAGTTCTTGGCGCCGGACGTAGCCTCGACTCTTCGGCGGATATACTGCGGTAATAGACGGACTCACCTTCGCATTCAGCGTCGCACACGACACTCCTGGTACTGCTTTCCGAGCACAACTTAGAGCTGGCAGACCTAGCGCACATCGTTTCTACGGTATCGGGGTTTGCCGTGAGGAGCACTCCGGCTAGCGACCGATTAGCCTCAGAGCCGTCTAGAGGCTGCAGAGCACTCCAGAGTACGCCAGGATACGCCCTGTGTTCTCCAGCGGTTCGCTTGGATCACCACAAGCACTCCTACAACTGGATTTACTCGCTGGCACTCTAGACCGCGTCTCAGAAGGCTTACGTTTTTCCGAACGGCTGCTATCACTAACCTCACACTCCTGTTCAGGTTATGATGCTCAAGCACCAGCTGCCGGCAGCACCTCTGTCCTCACGGATGCGGTTTGATATGCGTCCAGGATATTCCTCTGAATATCCTTGTAGAAGTCCCACGATGTCCTTTGTAGAAATCACACGATGTCCTTAATATCCCTCGTTGTCCTTCGTTGTCCTTCGTTGCACTTTTCACTTTCACTCCCGTTGACACGCGGCACTTTCCCTTTTAGTTGTAATCGACTGACCCAGTGCCGAGCCGTGGGCGCCTTTTTATAGCAGAGCCGCAGGCCCTGTTTCGGCTCTGGAGCGGGGCCTGCCTCGGCTCTCTGTAGCGGTGCCTGTCTCCTCCTCGGGTCTGCCTTAACGGCAACATCGCCTGATTTGGTGCCACGCCAAATACGCTTACCGTACTCGCGTCGCTGTGTGGATTGACATTGACACAATTAGCAACACAGACTATTCTCAACACTATTTAGTACTTCTCCATATATATAGTAATGGTCCATATATATATATATATATATATATATATATATATATATATATATATATATATATATATATATATATATATATATATATATATATATATATTTGTGCAAGCGTTAAAAGGTTCATCGAAGTATTAATTATGGATCAAGGCAAAACCATCGACGTCCCGACATCAGAAGTGGTATCGGCTCTACCTACTATATTTTCGACCGAGCAGCGGCGTGCAATTATCGAATTCCCAAAGCAAAATTTAATGCAATCTTCGACATTTTACCATAAAAACTGTGATGTCGTTTTGCCAAAGTTTACCGCTGACGTGGCAGGTGCAGATGAACGAAAATGGTGTGCAATCGCTATCATTATATTGTCGGATCATACTGTGTGTACATTGTGTGCACGTGTTACTGCTCACTGGTGTGTGTGTCTGTGCGTTTCCGGGTATTTCACCAGAATTTAGAATAAAAAGACACGTGGAAGCAACGAAATTCGCCCCGCTTACTAAATCACTATGGATAGAATTAACAACGTTACCACATAACCCACATTTACTGAAGATCAGTGGCGCATAGTTTTACTAATGCAAAAAAATTTGTTGGAGCTTATAAAGACAATGCAAACTTCAACATCGGAGCAACAACAAAACCAAGAAGTCACGTTGCTGTAGTGTGCGACATTATTTTGACTGAACGGCCGCTAGAAAGAAGCAAGTTGATTATGGCATTAAGCAATGCTATGACCCGGCATGGTGTGAGCGAGTTTCTTCAATGATACGGAAGCGAATTGACGCCGGCAGCGATGTTTTTAACTTTGTTATGTAGCCGTCCGGCTAATGGAGAATGCGTGGCAGTATATGATTGCCGCTTGGCAAAGCGAAATTCCAACGCGAGTAGGACCGTTTTACTAGCTTCAAATGCGGCCAACCTGGGCATTGAGAGCCGATGCTCTGGAAGTAACGTCTCAATAAAATAAAAAAGTGTAAACTAATGCGTTGTAGCTAAGCCAACAGGGAAGATGATTCAACGAGGTGAGATCTATCCAATTTACTTTGATTCTGGTGTTGAATGCTCATTAGTAACAGAAAGAATTGGTAAGAGAGAGAAACTCTCAGGCAAACGTATTAATAACGTAATCATGTTAAAAGGTTACGTAATGCAGCTCTATATAGTACGCTGCAGATACTAGCCAATGTCACTATAAACGAAAATGTAATAGAAATTTTATTTTTTTACGTAGTACATGATGACAATTTGACAGGGCTAAAATGTTATTGTTTTTTTTTTTTTTTTTTTTTGACGTATTTGTGAATTTATTTGCTGCTTGTTGTCAGAGACTCTATAGCGCATTTATCTTTTATCCTTAACATTTGTTTTTTGGCAGGTACGCCTGTTATAATTATTCTAATTTATATGTAGTTTTTTTTTTTTTTTTTAATTTAAATTCCCCGACGATCGAGGGGATGCAGTCTTTTAAGTCTTCTCCTACATTGGTTGTTGACCAGATTAGATGCCAGTTGGTTTGGGTGCGCTTCCAATCTGTCCGTGTACCTTGCACTATGTCTGCCTATGAGCTCTGCTATTGTCGGCATCTTAAGGTCGGTATGAAGCGTTGCGTTTCTTACGAACCATTCTGCTCCGGTCCATCTTCTTAGAGCTTTATTCTGCAAAATTTGCACTTTTTTAATGTGCGTTTGGGCAGCTGATCCCCATAGTGGTATAGCGTATGTGAACACTGGTGCTACAATCGCGTTATAAATAATCCTTTGCTTGAGAGAGACAGTTTATTGTGACAACAAACACATTCGACATTGTGAACAAGCAATTAGAATGAAAGATGTTAATACCGAATTAGTTGACAATGATAAGGGAAGATGTTTTTCAAGTTTTCGATTTTCTGAATGGTCAAATTGAACGTGTCAGGAGTACGCTCAAAAATCTGTTAACTGCTGTCGTATCGAGCCAAAGATCCTGAAAAGATGCATTTGCCGATGTTCATCTTGCATTAAATTGCACAGTTAGTCGTGCAACTGAAGTGGGGAGACGATGTGGTATTCGTCAAATGGGACGAGGAACTTGAAATACTGTGAATGTGGTATACTGGCAGAAGGCCAATGATGTGTGTGAATCATAGATGAAGAGACTGATATACTAAGTAAAAGGTTAGATTTGAGTCTGATAAAGAGAATAATGAGATGTGATGCCAGTTCTAATGTTATGGTTAAATATGGCCGTGTCGGAGATTTAGAACGATAATTGATTAGTTTTGGAGAAGAACTCAATAGTGTTGAGAAGAGTCTGTGTTGCTAATTGTCAATGTGAGAGCGACAATCATAGATGTTGCTGAACGTAGTCCCGTGGGTCGTTGAGTGCAAGCGACAGAGTTGCAATGAAGTCGATAAACGACTAGAAATGGAGTGTCTGGCAGAAAAGAACTCAAAAGAGGCAATCATGGCCTGGGTGTGAACAAGAAACAACGTAGCACGGGAATTCGTTAAAAGGCACATTGAAGTAATAATTATGGCAAATCGACGTCTCGATATAAATTTACATATGTGTATAAAGGAAACGGAGAATGCCCGGAATAGCGGTTCTTCGCAGGGTTCAGGGTATCCCCTAGTCAAGCGGTCACGACTAGAGTTTTCGTACTTGTTATATCCTTAACCCATTGAAAATGAGGAAAAATGGTATAATGTTTTTTGAAAAAGTATATATCTTTTCTATCAGGAAGACAAGCCGAGTTGATATAGCCATGCCATATTAGCTGCCGCGCCCCCTGAGGGCTTACATATATCCGCCATAACTTTTCGATTGTGGGATGTTAATGTCATATATTAAAACAAGTAAGAACGTTGCTGTCGGACGCAACCGACAGTGAAATACTATTTCACGTCCCAGCAGCCCACATGGGCCTCTATCACATTATATTTTTTAAAATTTAACCTTAAATCCCCACTGTCGCCGCTCAAATTAGCTGGAGATTAAAAGTTTTCATTGGAGGTGGCCAGACAGTCTCACTTAGGATCGAAGCTTAGAACCCTTACCTTAGCAAAAATACGCACCTAAATCGAGGGAGATGGCATCTCTCAAAATGAGAGAGGTGGCAACTCTGAAAATGTGATTTAAGTTCGTTGGCGAGCGGAGAGGTGTGGGCTCGAACCCCGGTGCGGTCATGTTGATATTTTTGTTATATTTTCTTTACTTAGTTATTTTGTATTAATAAAATATTCTTTTCAAACATATATGTATATATAATTTAACAAGTCAAAAGACAAGGTCAAAGGTCACAAAGTCATTATTTGGCGCGTTATTGGCTCAGAAGCTGCAGATGTTTCAGTTTTGATTTGCCACGCCCCCAGTGGCCGTAGACAAATAATTTTAGGCATGTGCATAGAGTGGGCGTTCAGGAATATAACTATTAAGTTTGGATGCTTACATTCGAAAAATGCGAAAATTACAGGGTATTTTTCTGTATGTCACGCCCCTTTGGGGCTTCAATTTTGAAGCTTCTAGCACTAAAACTGAGAGAGATATAAGCTGTTATTAGTTGCCACGCCCCCTGAGGGCGTAGATATATCCGCCATAGCTTTTCGATTGTGGGATGTTAACCCGAGTATATATACCAAATCTCAAGTCTCTAGCATCAATGGTGCTCAAAATATAACGAAACTAGTAAAATCACTATATCTTCAGATCGATTTGCCACGCCTCTAGTAGGCGTGGCCATAAAACTTTTTGGGCGATCCTTATAGGAGTAAACAGTAACCCACGTGCCAAATTTGGGCGTTCTAGCTTTAAAACTGTAGAAGATACAGTTTGACCCGATTTGCCACGCCCCAATGGGCGTAGATATATCCGCCATAGCTTTTTGATTTTGGGATGTCGACATGAGTGTTCAGTTAAAATCTCAGCTCTCTAGCCCTTCTAGAAGTAGTGTTTCTGAGATACAGGAAAATGCATTTTCCGATTTGCCACGCCCCTAGTGGGCGTATCGGGAAAATCTTGACACCTTATCAGACTAGGGCATACACGAGTATATATTTCAAATTTCAAGTCTCTAGCTTCAATAGCGTGGAAATGGTTTGCGTTCATACGGACAGACGGACGGAAAGCATGACGGACATTGCAAAACCCAATATACTATATCACTACGTGAAATAGTATAAAAATATTGAAAACAAACAAAGCTCATTATTGGTTATAATTGATGGATACATTATTGATTACTTAAAAATCCAATTTGGCGTCGAATCATTCGTTTTTATAATCCTGAACCCATTGAAAATGGGAAAAAGGGTATAATGTTTTTGTGAAAATGTATATAACAAGCAGAAGGAGGCATGGCAGACCCCATAAAGTATATATATTATTGAAATCTTTATTTAGTTATAAAATTCTAAATAATTCATCTGTATTGCTAGAGTCTTCAAATTGGTAAAACACGTATTTCAAGTACTAGAGACTTATGAATGACGTGATCACGCCCAACAAGTTTGATCAATCGGTTGTCTAGAAAAAAGTTATTAAACATTTAATATATAATGTAATCGTTGCCTTGCAGACTGAGCTCAGTTGCTAAGTCAAATTTCACAGTTAAAAACTGTGTGCGTGTGCGTGCGTCTGTTCGTGTGTATGCGTTGCTTGCTACATACATATAAAAGTAACGGAGAGTGTTAGCGGCTCATAGGAATCGCGGAAAATTGAGTCACGAGCAGATATTCAGCAATAAAGCTCGACGCAAAAAACCCTCATGCGCAAACCAATTCAAACAAGAAAAATCGCTCTTACTCAGAGCAAAAGCGGAATATTTTCGGTTTTTCACTCCTGCTCTGACCCTGCGCGTGAAGAAAAACGCTCAACTGTTAATTGCGAGCTCTGTTAATTGCGAGCTCTGTTGAGAACTCAAACGGCCGAAAACTTGGCATCCTGGGGCTCGATAGTGGTAGCTAAAGGCAGCTAATACCATTAACGATCCATTACCAAAGTTTCGCTTTGTGGAGTATCGTTCGGGCTGACAAATATCATGCCACAAATAATTGAAACCATCAAGGCCATCCAAATTTAACTTTTTCGCATCTAAACCACTGTCCCAATTTTCGCCCAGGACATGTGTTGCTTTGCCAAATCTAGCCGAGCCACTTTTTGGTCATTAGATAGAGCTGCCAAAGGCTTAATTTTATTTCATTTTAGCCGGCTACTAGTTGCCATAATTAGCTGAACAAGTCGCTCTGCTATCGGAGAGTCTGATTCCGTAAAAAATTTGGAAAGCGTGGTATTTTTGTAAAGTCTTGCGCGTATAATAGCGGGTTACCTCGTGGTGATACCTAGTGATTATTCGTATAGGAATAATGTTTGCTTTGCGCGTGTTTGGCCGATTGGCCAAATGTTTTGTTTAATAACTTCTGCGTGAATTAATGGATTGGAATGAAATTTTCAGCTTATGATTAACATATTGTATTAAATTTTTTCCAATCTAACCTCAATTTAAATATTTGGGGAAACTTGGCTCGACTCGGTTTCTCTCTCTGATCAAGAATATATATACTTTATGGGGTCTGCCACGACTCCTGCCTATTACATACATTTCAACAAAAACATTATACCCTGATTTCCCATTTTCAATGGGTTCAGCGTATAAATATAATGTAATAGATGCCACTGTGGGGTGCAGAGACGTGAAAAGTCTTTTGCGCTTTATATTATCACATCGCTTCTCGCTTCACGTTCGTTCATAAGAATCGACTTAAGATCAGCATGGTCTAGTATATTTGGATTAATAATATTACATTTAGCAAGAGAGATAATTAACATGAGATTACCAATTTCAGTGATGATGATTCTGCTCCTGGTTAGCAAGGCTTTGTAGAGGTGAACAGTATCTATTTGCTCTTTTTGGTTAATTTAACTAATTTGTTGACCGTGTCGGTTAGTAAGTTTATATGATTTTGGGTTTTAGAGTTGATGCGTTCAAAGTCATGTGCATCGTGTGGGTCTTCGATGACCTTGAGAACCATCTCGTACGTGTCTGGTGTCTACTCCCAGCAAATTCCGCATATGGGATTGTGGAAATGAATTCCGAAAGATCAGTCGTGTATCTCAAGTAATCGTAATCGTCCCAGTACTTCGTAGACCGTGATATGTATGTACGTACGATGTAACCGAATTCTTATGATGTACCGAAAAATTTGAAACTTATAAGCTATAACTCAACGAAGGTTGTCCTTATGGACCACCCTCCCTTAATAAACCCTGTTGTTCCAAGTCCGCTTCAACCTTCTCCTTGTCCCACTGTCGTCGGTTTCTTGTTACCAGTACTTTTTCACCGACTTCAAAGACCCTGTTCCGTCTGTTCTGGTTAAATCTAGAATTCTGCACCATCCGTGCATTGTCTTTCCTTTTTTTTAACTTTCTGCTGGGTTTCGTGAGAAGCGTCGTACATGATATCGATAGGTCTCTTCATAGTTACCGAATGTATCGACTTATTGTACTCTATCGTGACTTGTAGTACGAGTCCAATTGTACCATTTATCCCTCTCTGTAACTTGATATGTCTGGCTATTTCTAAGAGCGTGCTATGAAAACGCTAAACCTGTCCGTTTGAAGTACTGTGCAAGGGGAATTTTCCATATTAACCCCAAAGCTGAGTAAAGATGTTACGGTCTTTGACTTGAGCGATGGTTCGTTATAGCAATATATTTGCTTCGCATGAGGGAAAATGTTCATAATCTTTAGTAGTGCCGGTATTAAGACTTTAATAGTACCAGACACAATATGTTGGACAATAGCAAACTTGGAGTGCTTGTCGATACAAGTAAGAAATAACTTACGGTCTGTTGAAAAAACATCAACATGCAGCACTTAAGCACTACTTCATTTGTTATTTTTGTCATTTTCGGGAGTTAGTGTTCAGTCATAACCTGTTTAACATTCTCTTGGGAGAACCTATAAGCACGATTATGCTCAGTAGTGAATATCTCTCTTCTTTCGTCGTAATCAAGAACATCTGTTACGAAAGTTTTACAATGCCAAAACTTAGTGGTGGAGAGCTCTTCACGAACACGTGCTGTAGCTGAGCTAGAACTGGTAATTCGCATTGAATAGCGTTTACCACATTTGGGTGGTCTTACCACGTCTATCAGATCACTTTCAGCTGTAAAGTTTATTACGTAGCGCGTCTTCGCGCCGAACATGATATAGTTTCTCTTTAGAGCGAAACGCGATTTTTCTAATACAATCTGATTTCTGAAGGCTTTTCTGTTCGACTCTGGCTCGACATTTTCGAGCGCATTTATGTTCTGCCTTAATAGGGCGTCAGCTACATGGTTTTCTTTACCAGGCATAAGGTTGGCCCCAGTTTCATCGATTTGCGCTTACCATCGCTCGATATTTATCATTACGGCTCCCTTTACATACCGCGAACGTAAGTGGCTGGTGATCTGTGAAAATATTAATGTCCCTAACCCCGTAGAGGTAATGCCGAAACTTGGTGAAAGCGTAGTTTGCCTCCCTGTCCTTTAAGGTACGGGAAATCAGTGCTATTGGCCTTCCGTTCTGTAACAGAATTGCACCAACAACGTATTCTGACGCATCGGTAGTGAGGTCAAAGAGCTTCTTATAATCGGGGTACATTACCATTACGTCTTCTGAAGCTATAATGTTTCGTAGCCTTTTAAAAGCGTCGTTACTTTTCATCCAGTTTAACTGGGATCTTTATACCCTGAACCCATTGAAAATGGGAAATCAGGGAATATTGTTTTTGTTGAAATGTATGTAACAGGAAGAAGAAGGCGTGGCAGACTCCATAAAGTATATATACTCTTGATCAGGGAGACAACCCGAGTCGATTTAGCCCTGTCCGTCTGTCTGTATGTATGAACGCTTCGATCTCAGAACCTACAATAGCTAGAGACTTCAAAATTTATATCATATTTATAGTTAGAGTCTTCAAATTTTGCATTTAGTGTTATTTAGGCCTTACACCATTTCGGGGTTTGTTAAATCTTGGATGCCACGCCCCCTTCGCGTCCAATTTGTAAGTCCCGTATTTAAAATACTAGAGACTTGTGGTTTGGCACATACATACATAACTCAAAAATGTTTGATCAAAATCGTTTGTCTAGAAAAAAGGTTTTAAACATTTAATTTCCCATAACATTGGCACACAAATAGCAGCCAAAGCACAGCTGACGCAGCGACTTGCGCTGTGCGTGTGTTTTGTTTTGCTTGTAACGAACATACATATACATGGGTATATAAGAGAACAGGAGATTGCTTTGAATAGCGGTTGTTCGCAGGGTCCAGGGTATCCCTCAGTCGAGCGTTCTCGACTAGATATTTCTTACTTGTTATACTTTTTCACGAAGTGTACAAAGTATATTGGTTTTGTGCAATGTCCGTCATGCTGTCTGTCCGTCTATCCATCTATCAGTCTGTCCGTCTGTCGGTATGAACGCAAACCACTTCTACGCTATTGAATTGTATAATTGCATGTATTTGCTGTGCATTTATATGGGTGGGCGTGCAGGCATATAAATGTCCCACACAGCGACGCGAGTACGGTAAGGGCGACCCTCGCGACTGGAAAGGGTCAAAGGCGAGCGATGGGACGTCTCGCTCGCTCTTACCGATTCAGCGATTTACTCGCGTCGCACTCTCTGCGTTGATCGCGCACCGCTAGCCGAAGTGCCGTTTGTAGCCGCGAGAAAGTAGCTATTACTTTCACTCGCAGGCGTATAACGGTACTTCGGCCAATGAGCGGATGCCACGCGATCAGGCGTATTTGGCGTCTCGCAAAATCAGGCGATGTTACCGTTAAGGCAGACCCGAGGAGGAGACAGGCTCCGCTACAGAGAGCCGAGGCAGGCCCGCTCCAGAGCCGAAGCAGGAGCCTGCGGCGCTGCTATAAAAAGGCGCCCACGGCTCGGTATTGGGTCAGTCGATTCCAATTAATAAAGTGGCGAGTGTCAACGGGAGTGAAAGTGAAAAGTTCAACGAAGGACAACGAAGGACAACGAGGGATATTAAGGACATCGTGTGATTTCTACAAAGGACATCGTGGGACTTCTAAAAGGATATTCAGAGGAATATCCTGGACGCATATCAAACCGCATCCGTGAGGACAGAGGTGCTGCCGGCAGCTGGTGCTAGAGCAGCATAACCTGAACAGGAGAGTAAGGTTAGTGAGGGTAGCCGTGCGAAAGAACGTAAGCCTTCTAAGACGCAGTCTAGAGTGCCAGCGAGTACATCCAGTTGTAGGAGGGCGTGTAGTGATCCAAGCGAACCGCCGGAGTATACAGCGCGTATCCTGGCGTACCCGGAGTGCTCTGCAACCTCTAGACGGCTCAGAGGCTAATCGATCGCTAGCCGGTGTGCTTCTCACGGCAGAACTACGATCCTGTGGAGATCAGCGTGCGCTAGCCCAGCCAGCTCTAAGGTGTGCTCGGAAAGCGTTACAAGGAGTGGCGTGCCCTACAACCAGGAGTAAAAGGTACGTGAGAGTAGTCGTGCGGAAGAGCGCACGTCTTTGAGGCGCGGTCTAGAGTGCCAGCGAGCGAATCCAGCAGTAGGAGTGCCTGTGATACTCTCGGCGAACCGCTAGAGATCACAGCGCGTATCCTGGCGTACTCCCTAGTGTTCTGCAACCTCTAGACGGCTCAGAGGCTAACCGCCCGTGTTAAATCTAAAAGCAGGACTTATTATTTATTGGCAGGCGCCCAACATATAAAATTGTTGGCACGAACACACAGACGGCTGACTGCGGCCCGGCTTAAACTCGGGGCAAACGGAATGTTCGTTACAACTGGCGCCCAATGTGGGGCCCTGCGATAAATAGAGTTAATAAGTGCTTTAAGAAAATATAAATATAAATATGGTGCGAGCGTGGGTATATAACCTTAAGAAAGAGGAGGTGATACGCTACGGCCTGGAGTTCGGAGTGAACCTATCAGGCACTCTAGACATAATGCGGAGGCAATTTGGCGAGTGGGTCGAAGAGAATGAGGGAAGGATTCCTTATTCTCTCAGGATCGCCGACATCGCATGCCTCCATGGGCGACGGTCTCCACGAAGGGAGGAAATTTTGTCCGCCGTCGAGGAAGAGGATCTGGAGGATCGAGAGGAGAGGACACAAGGCCCGCGAGTGTCACTGCCATCCACTAGTGCCGCCGCCGCCCGCCTTAATGAGACTCAGCAAGGACCCTGGAGGGCCACATCCACTCCACAGTCCGAAATAAGGACACGAGCCGAATTTGGCAGGGCTGGAGTATGGAAAGGTGGCCAAACAGGTGCGCGAATGGGGCTTCCGATTCGATGGAACATCGAAGCCTCTGGAATTTCTGGAGCAGGTGGAGTGGTCGGCCTGAATCTGGCCCTGATCCCGAGGGCAATAATCGACACTGGACGTCGTGGGAAGCATTCGTGAGCAGCTTCCAGGGATTATTCTTGCCTAGAGACTACCTGGAGAACATTAAGGAGGAAGTCTCGAGGCGGAAGCCGATGCTGGGTGAGACGTTCAAATTGTATACGGTGGAGATGCAGACCCTGATGCGGGCACTACGCTATGCGGTGGATCGAGAGTTGAAGCTGATATATAATGGCAGCTTGCCGGATCTGCGCACCTGTGCTCGGCCTTACCAGTTCCGGAACCTGACGGAACTGATGCTGCTGGCGGACGAATTCAAGGACTTGGAGAGGGATCGAGAGAAACTGAGGCAGCAACACAGGCAGAGCAAGCCATGGGCGACGCTGAATGCGAAGGTGAGTCCACTTACCACCAGCATGGTCGCCGAAGAAGCGTGTCCATGGCCGACATCAAGAACTGGTATATGTGGCCAAGAGGCCATCGTGCCAATGTGGGCGCATCGGTGTAAGGACGATCGGGAAACGAGCTGAGGCACCCGCCATCCAGGGGCGAGCGGGAGCAGCGTCGCGGCGGCCCCAGGCACTGATAGGCCAGCTCGTGGATGAAGGCACCCAGATCTCGGCGATCGTTGCCATTGGAGCAGAGCAGCATAAGGCCACGATCGACACGGGAGCCACCAGCAGTTTCGGGAGTGAGAAACTGGCAGGCAGGCTCCGAGGATTTGGTGTGCTGCGCCCCACATGGAGACGCATCCGGTTGGCGGACGACAGTTATTGTCAAGTAGACGCAGCATTGGAGTTGGAGATCAGGCTGGGGGCACAACAGTTCCTCAAGCCACTGCTCATTTTGCCAGGCGTGATCGACGATCTGGTACTGGGCTGGGATTTCTTGGCCAGCATGGGCTGTACACTAGAATGCGGCGGCTTCAGACTGAGGATCGGGCCCAGAGATTCGCTACCCAGCGATCCAGTGGAGGCAAAGTTGTCAGTGGCAGTCGCCAGTGCGGAGGTGGAGCCCAGAAGCCAAATGGAGGTGAATCCAGGATCGGCACACCCTCTTCATAAGGATGTGGAGGGGAAAGCGTTCCTGAGGCAGCAATTGACCAAATTCCAGCAGATCAAGGGCACCACTGACATCACCGAGCACCGGATCACGATCCACGACAAGCGGCCAATAAAGCAGCAATATTTTCCGAAGAACCCGAAGATGCAGGCGGATATCAACAACCAGGTGGATGAGCTCCTGGCTAAAGGATGCATAGAGCCCTCGAAGAGCCCACACAACGCTCCTATAGTGATGTTGCGGAAGAAGAACGGCAAGTGGCGGCTGTGTGTGGACTTTCGACAGCTCAACAGCCGATCTATAAAGGATGCATATCCACTACCTCGAGTGCATCATATTCTGGACCAGCTTCGAGAGCCTCGCTACATCACGAGGCAGATACCCATGGAGGAGGCGAGCCGACCACTAACGGCATTTCCAGTTCCAGGAAAGGGGCTGTTCCAGTGGAAGGTGATGCCGTTCGGCCTTCATTCAGCTTCACCGACGTTCCAGAGAGCACTGGATCAAGTCATTGGCCCAGAGATGATGCCGCATGCTTTTGCGTATCTTGATGATATCATCGTCATTGGGAGGACCTGCCAGGAGCATATGAACAACCTGCGAGAGGTGTTCCGGCGGCTGGGAGCAGCCAATTTGAAGATTAACATCGACAAGTGCGATTTCTTCAAAAGGAGCTGAAGTATCTGGGCCACAAGGTGACGGAACATGGCATCCGTACGGACCCAGAAAAGGTTGCCGCGATTGCGGAACTAAAGCTTCCCGCAAACGTGAAGGAGTTGCGACAATATGTGGGCGTGGCATCATGGTATCGCCGTTTTGTGCCTGATTTTGCGACCACAGTACATCCACTCAATGCGCTGTTGAAGAAAGGTGTCAAGTGGGAGTGGACCGAGGAGCGTCAGAGGGCTTTTGATACAGTAAAGGCCAAGCTGACGGAATCACCAGTCTTGGCATGCCCGGATTTCTCGAAGCCGTTCTGCCTACAAACGGATGCGAGCAACTATGGGCTCGGCGCAATTCTGACGCAAACTTCTGAGGATGGGGAGAGGGTCATCTCCTATGCCAGTCGGACACTGAATAGCGCGGAGCGGAAGTTGAGTTCTGCCTTGAGGCAGAATCGCCAGATGGGCATTGGAGCTACAACAATTTGACTTTGAGATCCGGTACAGGAAGGGCAAGCAAAATGTAGTAGCCGATGCTCTGTCGCGACAGCCTCTGGATGAAGAAGTGTGCCGCTTGGTCGCAAGCAAAAGCTAATCAGCTGGGACGGGATGTCGCTGGATGGCTAAGCTTCGCCGAGACCTCCACCAAAACGCACACAAGCTACCAGACTACCGAGAAGAGGCGGGGAATGTATACAGGCGCATTCCTCACTAAACTGGCCATGAAGATGTGGCTGCATGGAAGCTATGCGTGCCGAGCGAGCAGCGCAAGCAGGTTCTGGAAAAGAACCACGATGCGGCCACCGCCGGCCACCTGGGAAGCCGAAAAACGATTGCTCGAGTGGCAGCAAGATACTACTTGCCCGGTATTTATCGAGACGTGCGAGGATACGTGCAGCGCTGCGAGTTATGTCAGCGCTACAAGGCCAGCCAACTTCAGGCGGCCGGACAGATGCTGACCCAGATCCCTGAGGAGGCATGGGTGACGGTGTGCGCCGACTTTGTCGGACCGCTACCCAGGTCAAAGCACGGGAACACCATGCTGTTGGTGTTCATCGACAGATTCTCCAAGTGGACGGAGATGGTGCCGTTGAGAAGCGCAAATACAGCGCTGCTTCAAAAGGCATTCAGGGAGCGGATCGTGGCCACATTTGGAGTGCCGAAAGTGCTCATCACGGATAATGGCACCCAATTCACAAGCCGTGCCTTCAAGGGATTCTTGGATGAGCTGGGAGTGCATCATCAGTTGACGGCGCCATACACGCCTCAAGAGAATCCCACTGAGAGGGCCAACCGCACTGTCAAGACGATGATCGCTCAATTTGCGGGTAGCGATCAACGTTGTTGGGACGAGGCTCTACCAGAGTTGACACTGGCAGTCCGCGGCCTTCCTCACTCAAGGGCGTGAGCCAAGGTTGCCTAAGGCTTCGTTCGACGCACGCACTGTGGGAACGGGCCAGGCAATACAAGCACCCATGGAGAGAGCCACCAAATTGGCCGAAGTGTACCAGATTGTTAAGCGAAATCTGGGAAATCTGCTCAGGATCAGGCGCGGCATTACAATCTGAGACGGAGACAGTGGAAACCAGCCATAGGGGACAGGGTGTGGACGAAAGAGCGCCACCTGTCTAATGCCGCTGAAGGATTTGCGGCAAAGTTGGCTCCACGATACGGAGGACCGTATACAGTGGTCAGATTCATCTCGCCGGTCATATGCCGAATCAAGGCGGAGACGGATAAGCACAGCCGGACAGCTCATGTGTCCGATCTGAAGCCATATCAAGCAGAGGCGGGTGAGTCTGAGCCCACTAATAAAAAAAAGGAGAATACACATAGCTATGTGTATTGTTGTTGTTGTTGTTACTACCCGATTTTATTATAAAATTTTTGTTAAATTAGGGAACATTTATTACAAAAAAAATCATAAAATCGGCAACAACGCAAGAGCAATAAGAATATCAGCGCGCGCACGAAATGACGCCGAAAACAACAACAATCGCAGCGGGAACAGTATTTCCGCAAACAACAGGGTCAGCTGTAACTGTAGCGAGCCCGCTCAAAACAAACAATAACAGTGTCCGCTGTAACTGTGATGGAAGAGAGCGCCGTTACAAACAACAACAATCTCGGCTGCACAGCGCGGCTCATGCAAACGAGCGAAAAGCAAAATAAAAACGGCCACGCGCTTACAAATGCACACGCACGCTCAAGACACGGCGAGAGCATTGGTACAGTAGGAAGAGAGAGAGAGAGTAAAAACAACAATGCGGCCGGGCCCAGAGGCCAATGAACTCTGTCAGCTGAGTGGCGATCGCTACGCCCGAGACGAGCCGAAGCTGGTGTCGCGAGAGCAAGCGAAACGCCTGCAGCTGTGCTGACAGAGCACGGCTGAAACAACAACAACAAGTGCGCATCGCACGAGCTTAGCCCAATCACGCAAAACGGGCAACAACAAAACAGCTAGAATTGGCAAACATATCCCAAAGATCCAAAACGAGCAACAACAACCATATGCGCCACCCAAGGGCAAAAGGGCAAAGGCGCGAATTAGACGACGAAAGATAGGGACCTGGAAGTCAGCGCTGAGGATGGGTGGTTAGAAGAGTGCGCCTCGCGCTATAAAGAGAGCAGTAGGGGGCACAGGATCCGTTAAGTGCTGCCACCCGCACGGTCAGCAGAGCGACGGCAGAGGCTATAAAAGGGCGTGTAGGCGTGTAAGATGATAGCGACGTGGAAGATGACAGCGACGTGGGAGATAGAAGCACGTCTGAAGTGTTTGAAGACTCACGGGAATGGGCTCGCTGTCTGCCCGTCTGCCCGATGCGCCGCCACTGCAGCCAATACACGGCCACAACACA
Organism: Drosophila mercatorum; assembly: GCA_961210405.1. Lineage (NCBI taxonomy): Eukaryota > Metazoa > Arthropoda > Insecta > Diptera > Drosophilidae > Drosophila > Drosophila mercatorum. Next base: position 7,425 of record CAUIUS010000151.1, on the reverse strand, counting down.
GCCGGGTGGCTGGCAGCGCGTGGCAAAGGAAAATAGGGTCATCTACTGCAGCGGCGGGATGCTGCCTAAAACACCGAGGAAGTTTTATTAAAATTTGGTAAATATATTAATAAAACACTTTGTTCTGCTTATCTGTTTGTTGTGACAGTGTTGCCAGCAATGAGTCGATCAGCAGTGAGTACGGCGTTACCACTAGATGGATCGACATCGCGTGCCACGTGGCAACACTGAGTAATGCTGGTGGAGCAAAACAAAGAGGAACAGAACGGTTAGAGTGGCGCCAAATTTAAAATTTTCTAACGAACTTAAACACGAAAGTTTTCGTGTTTCCCGAAGAAAGAGGGGAGTGTGAGGAACATTATATGCAGGCACGTCTCAACCTGTATAATTGCATGTATTTGCTGTGCATTTATATGGGTGGGCGTGCAGGCATATAAATGTCCCACACAGCGACGCGAGTACGGTAAGGGCGACCCTCGCGACTGGAAAGGGTCAAAGGCGAGCGATGGGACGTCTCGCTCGCTCTTACCGATTCAGCGATTTACTCGCGTCGCACTCTCTGCGTTGATCGCGCACCGCTAGCCGAAGTGCCGTTTGTAGCCGCGAGAAAGTAGCTATTACTTTCACTCGCAGGCGTATAACGGTACTTCGGCCAATGAGCGGATGCCACGCGATCAGGCGTATTTGGCGTCTCGCAAAATCAGGCGATGTTACCGTTAAGGCAGACCCGAGGAGGAGACAGGCTCCGCTACAGAGAGCCGAGGCAGGCCCCGCTCCAGAGCCGAAGCGGGCCTGCGGCGCTGCTATAAAAGGCGCCCACGGCTCGGTATTGGGTCAGTCGATTCCAATTAATAAAGTGGCGAGTGTCAACGGGAGTGAAAGTGAAAAGTGCAACGAAGGACAACGAAGGACAACGAGGGATATTAAAGACATCGTGTGATTTCTACAAAGGACATTGTGTAAATCGCGAGTAAATCCAGTTGTAGGAGTGCTTGTGGTGATCCAAGCGAACCGCTGGGGAACACCGCGCGTATCCTGGTGTACCCTGGAGTGATCTGCAACCTCTAGTCGGCTCAGAGGCTGATCGGTCGCTAGCCGGAGTGATCCTCACGGCAAACCTACGATCCTGTAGAAAACAGTGTGCGCTAGCCCAGCCAGCTCTAAGGTGTGCGCGGGGAGCGTTACAAGGAGTGGCGTGTCCTGCAACCAGGAGTACAAGGGCACGTGAGAGTAGTTGTGCGGAAGAGTGTACGTCTTTGAGGCGCGGTCTAGAGTGCCAGCGAGCAAATCCAGCAGTAGGAGTGGCTGTGATACTCCAAGCGAACCGCTAGAGAACACAGTGCAGATCCTGGCGTACCCTGGAGTGCTCTGCAACCTTTAGACGGCTCCGAGGCTGACCGCTCGTAGCCGAAGTGCTCCTCACGGCACCTACGAATCCTGCGGGCTTAGCCGTGTGCAGCTATAGCCTAAGCCATCACTTTGCTGTACTATAATAGTTATATATCTACGTGAATAAACCAATTTATATTATTAAATCTAACAAGTAAGAGTTCTAGTCGAGAACGCTGAACCCTGTGAAGAACTGCGATTGCTAAGAGCCGCTAACATTCTCCGTTACTTTTATATGTACATATGTAGCAAGCAATACATACACACACAGGCACAGACGCACGCACAAGAACAAACACAGACGCACGCACAAGCACACAATCTGCTAACTGTGCATTGTGACTCATCAGCTTGCTGCTGCTGCTGCAAGAGGCCAATAATATGAGATAATAATATGAGATAATATTTCTAGACGAACGATTTTGATCAAATTTGTTGGGCGTGATCATGACATTCATATGTGTGTATGTGCCAAAGCACAAGTCCCTAGTACTTGAAATACGTGATTTAGAAATTTGAGACGAAGGGGCAGTTTGAGGGCGTGGCTTCCAAAATTTAACAAAAACCGAAATTGCAGAAGGCTCAAATAACACTAAATGCAAAATTTGAAGACTCTAGCTATAAAGATGAATTAAATAGAGTTTTATAACTAAATGAAGATATCGGCTTTTAATCGATAACATTAAAACGATGATAGTTATCGAATATTTGAAACAAACTCGATCGAATCGTGATATACACGAACTTCCAAAAAAATTTGAAGTCTCTAGCTCTTATATCTTCTGAAATCGACGCGTTCAAGCATAGGGACAGACGGACAGACAGACAGACGGACAGGGCTAAATCGACTCGGCTTCTCTCCCTGATCAAGAATATATATACTTTATAGGGTCTTCCACACCTCCTTCTGCCTGTTACATACATGTTCACAAAACCATTATACCCTTATTTCCCATTTTCAGTGGGTTCAGGGTATAAAAAGCAGGACTTATTATTTATCGGCAGGCGCCCAACGTTGGCACGAACACAGTCGGCTGAGTGCGGCCCGGCTTAAACTCGGGGCAAACCGAAGGTTCGTTACAATATACTCGTTTATACACTCGTCAGATAAAGTGTAAAGATTTTTCTGAGACGCCCACTAGGGGCGTGGCAAATTGGAAAATGATCTCAATTTAGGTGCGTGTTTTTGCTAAGCTTCTATCCAAATTGCAACTGTCTGGCCACCTCCGATGAAAATTTTTAATCTGCAGCGAATTTGGGCGGCGACAGTGGGGATTTAAGGATAATTTCAAAATAAAATGTGATTGATGCCCCTATGAGGTGCTGGGATGTGAACAAGTATTTCGCTGTCGGTTGCGTCCGGCTGCAACGTGCTTCAATGAGTCTATAGATTTCTGTCAGAGTCGAGTGGACTCTTTCGATGGGCGATTTGCTTGAGGACTGTTGAAAGGAGGGCGTATGTAGGGTGATATTGTATTGTCCGCAAAAATCATTGAATAATTTCGCTGAAAATTCTGTGTCTTGGATGTAGACAAGTTTTTGTTGTATGCCGAAAAAGCTGAAAAAGGTTTTCAGGTTCTTAACAATGTTGACTATATTTCTGTTTAGGAGGGGTAGGCTTGTGTGAATTGGGAAATTTTATCTATTATAGTTAGATTGCAATTGTAATTTATTGTGTAGACATCTATCTTTAAAAACCTGTTAGGAGTTTCGTTTAGTAGTTGGGGAACTGGTAGAGGTTGTCTGTCGTACTTTAGAGTTAACCAAGTGTCGCAGTTTTTTATGAGGTTTGTTAATACTGTCGTTTGAGGTGTGCATACGTCTCGTCGCCCCCATGATTGCTGTCAATGTGATATATTTCAATAGTTTTGGTTTGGTATCTGATGTCTTCGAGTAGGGATTCACAATGTACAATTTTGCATAGTTTATTGACAGAAATATTTATTGGTTTCAGTATCTTGGTTACTTCCGTCAAGTTGTATGTTTGTCGGTTTTTGTCTGCCTTAACTTGTTTTTATACTTTTCACGAAGTGAAATAAGTATATTGGTTTTGAGCAATGTCCGTCATGCTGTCCGTCCATCTGTCCGTATGAACGCAACCCATTTCTACGCTATTGAAGCTAGAGACTTGAAATTTGGAATATATACTTGTGTATACTCTCGTCAGATAAAGTGTCAACATATTCACGATACGCCCACTAAGGGCGTGGCAAATCGGAAAATGCATTTTCCTGTATTTCAGAAACACTACTTCTAGAAGGGCTAGAGTCTTAAGATTTGGAGTCCACACTTACGTCGACATCCTAAGATGGATATATCTGCATGACAAATCGGGTCAAACTGTATCTTCTACAGTTTTAAAGCTAGAATGCCCAAATAAAGCCATGCCCACGGGGGCGTGGAAAATCCGATCTGAATAAATAGTGATTTTACCAATTCTGTTATATTTAGGGTCCCTGTGACAAAACGGCACCTAGAGCAAAGATACTTGCATTACCGAGCAAACCTAGGAAAGACTTAACGTCTTTGCGATTTTTGTGTGACAATGTGTCCTAGGAACTCGGGCTCTTTTTTAGGAAATGGCAGTTTGAAAATTAATTTAAATTTTAGGTTTGCCTTCCTAAGTTTGGAGATAATTGTTAAAATATCATTTATGTGTTGTTGCACTACACTAGACATATGTTTCCTATGGAGTCGCTCAAATCGTTATCCATCCCCCTTTGGAATGTAGCTGGAGCGTTTTTTAGTTCGAAAGGCATACGGATGCATTCTAAATGTCCGCTGTCTACAGAAAACGCAGTTTTGGGGATGTCTGCGGGACTCAACTGGATTTGGTGGAATCCGCTGGCCAAGTCTAGTGTTGTGAAATAAGATGCCTTGCCAATATAATCTAAAATTTCACTAATGTTTGGCACCGGGTATCTATCAGAAATGTTTTTTTCGTTCAGTTTTCCGAAACTAATAATCTGTTTTCTTTGGAACAACCCATACAGGTGCGCTCCAAGGCGAAAAAATATTTCTTGTTATTTTTTTATCAAGAAGTTATGAAATTTGTTTTGGTTGTTTCGTTTATAAAAGAGCTCGCAAATAACAGTTGACATTTTGCGGGTCTTCGAATAACAGTTTTCACTGAGTATTTGAGAAAATGTTTGGAGCGAGCGAAAAAAAGGGTCTTCGCCGCCGCCGGCCGACTACAACCGTTTTTTTCGTTTCTCATTTGTTTCGGTCAGCCCGAAAGGAAAGTTGAGTAAAATTAAAAAAAAGGTTTTTGAGCGACTGATGCATGTTCATGTGGATGAAAACGTACTTTGTGTATGGTATTAATCAAAGTACGAAAATATTCTTGCGTCGCAAGTTTGTATCTTACATTTACAAAATTTTTTAAATTTTTTTAATGATATCGTTTAGATTGCCACAGGTAGCAATCTTTTTAGCCCTACATTTCATATTAAATGAACGGCGAAGTTCAATAAGCGCAGACAATTTAAATGTAAAATTTATTATTTAACTTAACAATATGCAGTATAAGTTTAGTACTAGTAAAATAACATCTTAATCCCAAAAAAAATCTTTTTTTTTCCAACAAGGCAAATTATTGTAAGAGTGCCAAAAGACCTTTTGCATTATTTTTCAGTCATTTGCTCACTTACTGAGGCTCAGCTCGCGACCAGAAAAAGTTTCGCTCGCGAAGAGATGCTCAGCAATAAAGATCGACGCAAAAACCCAAAAACAACCCTCATTCGAAGACCGATTCTGAAAAGGAAAATCGCTCTTGCTCAGAGCGAGAGCGGAATATTTTCTGTTTTTCGCTCCTTTCTGACTTTGAGGGGACGAAAAACGCTCAACTGTTATTTGCAAGCTCTGTTTATGAATGAAAGGTTAACGATAAGACTTAACATGGATTGGAATATTATCTGTAGGGGGGATCGAGATTGTTATTTCGCTACTAGTTGAGTGTCTTCTTTAAAAAATGTGTCTGAAAAGTCTGAGCAAATTTAGATGAGCTGTGCTTTCTCCTTTTATTTAGGTTTCCGTACTCAGAATGTTGGGTTTAGACTGTGTCAGACTTTCGAGGGTTGGTGCATTCACAATCGTCGAATGATTCGTTGACCATTTCGAGGCTTGCAACACCTTTGGTAGCAGTGTATAATCCACCAGAAATGGTAAGGTGTTTTCCTTGTGTTGTTCTTGGTAAATAGAAGTCGCCGTCGGGCGTTTGGACTTGCAAAGGTAATAATGTCTAGCTAGAGCTACAACTTTCGTAGACGTGAATGGTAATATCGACATTCGTGAAGATGGGTAAAGTCACAAGAGGGGTTACTAGCTGTTGTGTTTGTAAGTCAATTTTTACACTTAGTTTTGTAATCATGTCAATACCTAGAAGGTCATGCTAAGAACGGTATTTATTCTAATATGTAGGTTAGTCTAGTGTTGTCGACCTGTCTAAAGTTATTAGATTTGGTTCAATAAAAGAGTTTTTGATCCAGTATCAAATGGAAATTTCACTGGTGTATTATTAAATGAAGTTATTATTATGTATGGTAGACATGCTTCGTATTTAGGTTGAGTCAAATGTCTTTCGGGGCGGAGAGGCGGTTGTAAGAAAATTTGTGGAATCGTTGATGTTGCATGAATTAGGTCTTCCGTTTCTATATTGTTTAAATGTCTCTGTCCATTGTTTCTAAAAGGGTTTTGAGGTTGGTTATTATAATTATTTTATCGTCAGTTGTCTGTGTTATAAGGGACATGATTGTTATTGTGTTGTCTATTTTAACCTGATTTTTTATGATAATGGCTGTAATTTCTATACCCTGAACCCATTGAAAATGGAAAATCAGGGTATAATGGTATTTGTTAAAATGTATGTATCAGAAGGAGGCGGGGAGACCCCATAAAGTATATATATTCTTGATCAGGGGGATAAGCCGAGTTCATATAGTCCCGTCTGCCCGTATGTATAAACGCGTCGATCTCATAACCTACAAGAGCTAGAGTCTTTAAATTTTTTATATAGGTCCTTGTATAGGGCGCGAGCTATCATCCCGGGGGTATGGGGTTTGCCATGACCAGGATATAATAATTTTTTGATGGAAATAAAGTGCTTTGTTCACTTTTGTGTTCTTGGGAAAATTGTTTAATGTTTTTATTTTAAATGATGAATTTGATGTGTTCGCTTTAAGCTCAGAATAAGAAGACTCTCGATCTTAGTCGTAGGTTTTTGCTTTTCCCCGCGCCGACCCCCGCTCGGCGCCAGACGCTAAAACGGCACTTTTCCCAAATAAAGGGAAATTTACTGATGTAATATTAGCGTCTTATTGAGAAATGCTATTGTGATGAAATACCCAAAGGCGCACCAAAATGCACTCAAGAGCTGCGCAATTTATTCCAACATGCGCCGGGCGGAGTCAGCGTATATGTCCAGGTGTATATGTCCAAGTTAACGCATGGCCGTCGTTAACTTTAAGTGCGCAGGGCTTTTCGTGGGGGACAGCATATTATTATCTGCTGTTAACTCGCGCATATCTATTTTCATTTTATTGTTATCTATTAAAAAAGAAAGCCGAAACTCAGTTAAAAGTCTGTTTTAATTAATCGTAGTTTCTTCAAATTTGATTTATATAATTGCGATTTTTGTTAAATTTTGATGCCTCAAGTACTTAAAAATTGTGCTTTGGCAAATACACAAAAAAGTATTAAACATTTAATATCCCATAACATTGGTATATATTTAGCAGCCTAAAACTGACGCAGCGACTTGCGCTTGTGCGTACGTGCACCTGTGAATTTTGTGTTGCTAGAATGTACACTAGACTAGAGTTTTCTTATTGTTTTTTTTTATTGCTCCCCGAACCGTTTTCTCCTTTGATAATTTCCCAGTAGCAATACTGCAGAAAAGTATTTGATTAAGCAGTGGTAGTAACTAGCCGCTTAGGAACGACCTTAGTGCAAATAGTGACTCCTAAAGAATCTAGCTTTACTTAGATTTGACAAGATCACGTTTTGTCCGGCATCGGATATTTGTCAGCAACTGCTTTT
>CAUIUS010000150.1:40000-44893 GCA_961210405.1 Drosophila mercatorum | reverse complement strand
CAGCTCCGTAAGGACACGCTGCCGAAAGCATACGGTGCTTTGACGGCAGGCCCTTGAAGCTGCAGTTCCTGCAGGACACGGGGTTTGCTGCACTTCGAGGCGCGGTGTCCGGCTTGTCCGCATTGCCGGCAGGTCTCCTCCTTCATCCTGCACTGTGCCACACGGTGGTCAAACGACACACCTGTGGCAAGCGTACGTCGGCGTGACGGTGTGCCAGCGGAAGGAGAACCATTCAACGTAAATCCTGTCGTGATCCTCCAAGATATCCAGGGCCTTCTGGTCTACCTCCAGCTGGATGTTGACCGTGGGTCCGCTCTCAGCTGTCCATGGCTTCGATGTGATTTTCACCGATTTCCCTCGAAGACAACCTGGCCATGCGCCCCAAGAGTGGTTAGTCCACATCCCGTCCATGAACTGCTTCGCGGTGATGCTGCTGTCCACGTCGCGGACCATCACCCTAGGCTTCGAGGCGGCGTTCTGCTTCACGTCAAGTCCAACTTCCTTGAACTTGGGGTTCGTCACTACCCTGCGTATCTCTCCAGAGGATGGGGTGCGGATGATGGCACCTCCCGCTTGAGCTCACGCACCTCGTGTACACGTACACCAAGTGCGGGCGCAACCTCCTTACGGACTCGCTCAGCGACTTGCTGGGGAGTCTCCTCAGGGTTGTTGCTCGTCACAATTGCCGACCATGTTTCCGCAACCTTGCGGATGCGGGGTGCGGCAACTGGAGCAGCGGGGGCAGCAGTAGTGGCGGCTAGGGTGACGGCGGGCTGGGGGCGGATCCTCCTCTCGGTCTCCAGCTCCTTCATGGCACCGTACTATCGAGTACCAGCTCCTGGTACTTCGCCGCCAGATCCAGCACGCTGAGCGCAACGGCGTTGGGAAATCTTCAACCAAGATGGCCTTCCTGAGCTTCCTCTCGATGTGCTGCATACGCTGCAGCACAGAGTTGAGCTCACCTTGGCTTCAGCTCCAGCTGATGTCATGGCGCCGATGGGGACAGCGGCAACGGTGGCGGCGGCGACGTAGCGGCGGCGGCGGCGGCGGCGGCGGCGGCGGACGTCGATGGCCTCCCTCGGCAGCGGGTGCAGCAGCAGGGCAGCGCGGGGGCGCAGCGGGTGCAGCAGCGGGGGCAGCAGCGGGTACAGCAGCGGGTACGCAACGGCTACGCAGCGGGTACAGCCGTAGGGGCAGCAGCAGCGGCAGCACAGGAGGCGGCGGCTGTAGCTGCGGAATGGCTACCTTTGCCAGCGATGATGGCGGCCAGGAGGCGTCGCTGTCTTCGCTAGCTTCGTCGCACGCGACAAACTTACGCGGCGGAGAGTCCGGTGGCGGCATCACGAGCGCGTCCGTCATCGCGGCTCGTGCCGATGCACGAGCGCGGCTGCGCTTCTTGCGCCCGCCCGAACGCGCGGAATTCACCGACGCAGCGCTGCTGCTCGCGTCACTCTCCTTTTTTTCCACCGTCCTAAAAGTATGTACTACTTTTATTTCCGGCAACGCACAAAAGTATGCTGTACAAAAATATGTAGTCCGTTTTGATTGGCTGGCCAATCAGCGCTCAGTAGCGGTGTTTTCTCACCGACGCACTAATACACGCGCTACAGAGATCGCTTATCGCGGAAGCGCCGAAATAAGCAAAATTAGCGCGCACGAAAACAATTGTTTTTACAACAACAATGTTGACTCGCGATAAATTCGTTAACGAATAGCCGACAACACAACCGCTCGCTTTGAGCGTCAGACATCAACTGAGTAGATAGGGACAGTAGGAATCTCGTTAATCCATTCATGCGCGTCACTAATTAGATGACGAGGCATTTGGCTATAGTTACTCCCGCCGTTGACCCGCGCTTACTTGAATTTCTTCACTTTGACATTCAGAGCACTGGGCAGAAATCACATTGTGTCAACACCCGCTAGGGCCATCACAATGCTTTGTTTTAATTAGACAGTCGGATTCCCCAAGTCCGTGCCAGTTCTGAATTGATTGTTAATTGATAATCGTTATAATTTAAAAGAACTAATCGGTTGCCCGACTAGTATTCTTAAAAATTTTAGCAAGAAAGTTCCACAATGGCTACGTAACTAAACTATCCGGGGAACAAGAAACTACCATAAATGATAGAAACTCTATTTACCCAGAACGAGCACATAAACCATGTTATTGTTTCCCAATCAAGCCCGACTATCTCAATCTTCAGAGCCAATCCTTATCCCGAAGTTACGGATCTAATTTGCCGACTTCCCTACCTACATTATTCTATCGACTAGAGACTCTTCACCTTGGAGACCAGCTGCGGATATTGGTACGGCCTGTTGAGAAGTTTGCGTATCCCCACCATAAATTTTCAAGGTCCGAGGAGAAAATATCGACACAACAGTATATGTCATGCTCTTCTAGCCCATCTACCATATCTCTCTGCGAAAGACTTCCATGGTAGTACGGCTATAAAACAGAAAAGAAAACTCTTCCGATATCTCTCGACGGCTTCTTTATGGTCGTTCCTGTTGCCAGGATGAGCACGAGGCCCATATTTAATAACAAACGGATACTCAACAGGTTACGGAATTGGAACCGTATTCCTTTCGTTCAAAATTATTCAAGTGTATAAAAATCCGTATTTAGGCATATATATTTTGACTTTTCTTTACTTGAAAATTTTCGGCTTTCGCCTTGAACTTAGGACCGACTAACTCGTGATCAACCACTGTTCACACGAAACCCTTCTCCACTTCAGTCCTCCAAGGTCTCATTCGATTATTTGCTACTACCACCAAGATCTGTACCAATAGCGGCTCCATGCAGGCTTACGCCAAACACTTCTATGCACACCATTGTACCTTCCTACTCACTAAAGTTTCAAAATTTATATTACAAGTATATAAATCATCTACTTTAGCGGTAATGTATAGGTATACAACTTAAGCGCCATCCATTTTAGGGCTAGTTGCTTCGGCAGGTGAGTTGTTACACACTCCTTAGCGGATTTCGACTTCCATGATCACCGTCCTGCTGTTTTAAGCAACCAACGCCTTTCATGGTTTCTGTATGAGTTGTTAATTTGGGCACCGTAACATTACGTTTGGTTCATCCCACAGCGCCAGTTCTGCTTACCAAAAGTGGCCCACTGGGCACATTATATCATAACCTTAAACTTCATATCAAGAAAGTTAAGGTTCTTACCCTTTTAAAGTTTGAGAATGGGTTAAGATCGTTTCGACCCTAAGGCCTCTAATCATTCGCTTTACCAGATAAGATTATTTTATATAATATTTAAATGCACCAGCTATCCTGGGGAAACTTCGGAAGGAACCAGCTACTAGATGGTTCGATTGGTCTTTCGCCCTATACTCAATTCTGACAATCGATTTGCACGTCAGAACTGTTTCGGTCTTCCATCAGGGTTTCCCCTGACTTCAACCTGATCAAGTATAGTTCACCATCTTTCGGGTCACAGCATATATGCTCAAGGTACGTTCTAGTTAGAGGAATAAATAATATAAATATCATTATACATAACTATATAGAACGCCCCGGGATTGTGTTAATCAACTATAAATATTTAAAAAAACTAATCCCATTAATAGTCAAGTTAATTACGCTATTAGGTTTATATCCCAATAACTTGCACATATGTTAGACTCCTTGGTCCGTGTTTCAAGACGGGTCCCGAAGGTATCCTGAATCTTTCGCATTGTTAATCATACAAGTGCATATAATAAACACAATAATCAATGATAATCATGCCATTATATAATTCCGAAAAATTAACGCACTGTAATCTTATAAATCTATCAGCACTTTATCAAAGTTATAACTATTATTTCATGTTAAAATGCAAGCACTCTAATTGAAAAAACAAAATGACATAATTGTATGATAAATTAATATGCTAATAGATTACAATGTCCTTATATGGAAAAAATGCACACTATTATTATAATATTGTTTAAATACTACAATTCTAATGATGAATTTTCCATAACGGATATTCAGGTTCATCGGGCTTAACCTCTAAGCAGTTTCACGTACTATTTAACTTCTATTCAGAGTTCTTTTCAACTTTCCCTCACGGTACTTGTTTACTATCGGTCTCATGGTTATATTTAGTTTTAGATGGAGTTTACCACCCACTTAGTGCTGCACTATCAAGCAACACGACTCTTGGAAACACCATCTAATAATCATTAACGTTATACGGGCCTGGCACCTCTATGGGTAAATGGCCTCATTTAGAAGGACTTAAATCGTTAATTTCTCATACTAGAATATTGATGTTCCATACACTGCATCTCACATTTGCCAAAAGGCAAAGTGACTTAGTGCTGAACTGATTTCTTTTCGCTCGCCGCTACTAAGAAAATCCTTGTTAGTTTTTTTTTCCCCCCCTAATTAATATGCTTAAATTCAGGGGTAGTCCCATATGAGTTGAGGTTGTATAAAACAATGTTAATTGAACATATTTTAGTAATTGCTCAATATAATGGATTCTACTAATTTACATGCTTGAAGAACTATAATATATACAACAATTCTTTTTCTCTGCACCATCAATAAGAGGCAATTCTAGATGAAAAAAAATATTTTTCTTTTTATGCTAGACTTTCCTCAGTATTATTCGATGTGAATAAAAGAAAAATATATTTCTTCAATTTTCTCATACAAAATATACAATGAGATGTAGTACCTTCCATATATATTTTAATATTATGAATATAAAAAAAATCCAATAATATACCATATGCTTAAAATTCGAAAAATTTTAAACAACTTAATTAGCATAGTCTTACAACCCTCAACCATATGTAGTCCAAGCAGCACTATAAAATTAATTAAAGTACATAACAGCATGGACTGCGATATGCGTTCAAAATGTCGATGTTCAT
>CAUIUS010000150.1:0-37500 GCA_961210405.1 Drosophila mercatorum | reverse complement strand
AACCATAACTGATATAATGAGCCTTTTGCGGTTTCACTTTTAATTCGTGTGTACTTAGACATGCATGGCTTAATCTTTGAGACAAGCATATAACTACTGGCAGGATCAACCAGAATAATGTTATTTGTTTTTTTCTCGTATGTATAATAAATATACAAACAAGTTTATTACATTACAAATTTAATTAACATGACAGATTAATATATTTTTGAATAAAATATATATATAAATAGACATGCATTAAACGAATATGGCCATCATTATATGGCAATCATGTTCGTTTCTATTAAAATTTACATTTATTTTTAAACATAACTGTTAATATCTATATAAATTATATATAATTCGTTCAAATATATTTTTTTATGATCACTTACTTAATATATATATCACACATTGTTTAATTCCATATTATGGAGCAAACAATTTTATTTTTGATGACAATTATATTATTTATTTACTTGTATAAATTGATATATATGCAGCAATTGTACTTTCATATACGTCAACCAATTTTTCATACATTTAATAAAACATACCATATACAATACAACTAAAGTATATTATACGTGGATATGTTGGGTTGATGACATAATATAATTATACATATTTTTTTTTACTAAGAAAAAAAAACGTATATAACAAAAGTTGACAATATTTTCTCCCGACGCTACTACTCTTTTACATACATAACACCAAACAATTATGCACTTAAGACTTTCGCCCGGGATCTAACTGAGAATTAACGATAATTGGGAAAAACATTGAGTTATATATTGAATGTTATATCAATATACCTTAGGCAATATTCCGCTAATTATCTTTTGGGTATCGCAGCCAAAGTGCTTTAAAGCAACACAATAACGATGTGGATATATATTATTGAAACTCGATATTTGAGTATATAACATTATAATTATTATATGCTTACAGCACATAATGTGATGAGCAACCACTGCTCATCATGTAGAGGTTTTTGACACAATTTCCATAAAGACGATAGTTTTTCCAAAGGCTACCATTCACCTTATATTATCATGTACTAATTTAATAATACAATCGTAAAACTTCATTATTCTTTATCGTATCACATAATTACTCTATGCCGGCAAGACAACACTCCACAATCATATGAATTTTTATCTTTTAAATTTTTTCATATGACTTGCCTTGCGCGACACCACTACCCTATAAGGTTTTTTGACACATTTTCCATAAAGACGATAGTTTTTCCAAAGGCTACCATTCACCTTATATTATCATGTACTAATTTAATAATACAATCGTAAAACTTCATTATTCTTTATCGTATCACATAATTACTCTATGCCGGCAAGACAACACTCCACAATCATATGAATTTTTATCTTTTAAATTTTTTCATATGACTTGCCTTGCGCGACACCATACCCTATATAGGTTTTTTGAAAATTTTCCATAAAGACGATAGTTTTTCCAAAGGCTACCATTCACCTTATATTATCATGTACTAATTTAATAATACAATCGTAAAAATTTTTTTTCTTTTAAAAATTCTTTAAAACCCCCAATTTTTTTCAAACATAATTCCCCTCTCATTGGGCCCGGGCCAAAGGGACCACCCCTTTTTCCAAAAAAAACAATCAAATTCACTTAGATTTTTTATCTTTTTAAATTTTTCATATGACTTGCCTTGCGCGACACCACTACCTATATAGGTTTTTTGACACATTTTCCATAAAGAGATAGTTTTTCCAAAGGCTACCATTCACCTTATATTATCATGTACTAATTTAATAATACAATCGTAAAACTTCATTATTCTTTATCGTATCACATAATTACTCTATGCCGGCAAGACAACCTCCACAATCATATGAATTTTTATCTTTTAAATTTTTTCATATGACTTGCCTTGCGCGACACCACTACCCTATATAGGTTTTTTGACACATTTTCCATAAAGACGATAGTTTTTCCAAAGGCTACCATTCACCTTATATTATCATGTACTAATTTAATAATACAATCGTAAAACTTCATTATTCTTTATCGTATCACATAATTACTCTATGCCGGCAAGACAACACTCCACAATCATATAAATTTTTTAACTTTAAAATTTTTTCATATGACTTGCCTTGCTGACACCACTACCCATATAGGTTTTTGACACAAATTCCGAAAAACCATCTTTTTTTCCAAAGGCTCCCAAAGTTCCTGATATTTTAAAATATCCTCAATTTCATGTTCTCTCCATATATAAGTGAATTTTCAGAACTTGTATATTTTAAAATTTTATAAGTCAATTTAATATTCTCATTAGATTTGGCACCAAAGTTCCTCAATTTCATGTTCTCTCCATATATAATTGTATTTAAGAACTTGTATATTATAAAGTTTTACAAGTCAATTTAATATTCTCATTAGATATAGATTTGGCACCAAATTTCCAAATCATGTTCCCGTGTATTTTTCAATTATCCTCAATTTCATGTTCTCTCCATATATAATTGTATTTTAAGAACTTGTATATTATAAAGTTTTAAAGTCAATTTAATATTCTCATTAGATATAGATTTGGCACCAAATTTCCAAATCATGTTCCCTGTATGTTTTCAATTATCCTCAATTTCATGTTCTCTCCATATATAATTGTATTTTAAGAACTTGTATATTATAAAGTTTTACAAGTCAATTTAATATTCTCATTAGATATAGATTTGGCACCAAATTTCCAAATCATGTTCCCGTATGTTTTCAATTATCCTCAATTTCATGTTCTCTCCATATATAATTGTATTTCAAGTATTTGTGTTTTTTGAACTTTCAGAAGTCAATTTAATATTCTCATCAGGCATATATTGGGCACCAAATTTCCAAATTATGTTCTCGTATTTCTTTTATTTTCGTTTTCTTTTCTTTTTCTTTTTCTTTTTCAATTCAATTTCATATTCTCTCCATATATAATTGAATTCTAAGTACTTTATATTTTGAATTTTTCTAAGTCTATAATATAATATTCTCATCATATAATTTTCTCATCAGATGTAGATTTGGCCCCAAAGTTTTAAATTTTGTTCCCATATTTTTTCAATTATCCTCAATTTCATGTTCTCTCCATATATAATTTTTTTTGAAGTACTTGTATATTTTGAAGTGCTATAAGTCAATTTCATGTTCTCATAAGATAGGTGTGGCACCATATCTGTATTTCGTTCAGAGTTCTTTCCATCGATTTCAAGTACTGTATATTTTGAATTCTCCAAATCAATTTCATGTTCACACCACAACACACAATTAACACCAAGTCAAATCTAAAGATATATCCAAATGTATACTTTGTGTTGTCTGCATGAACATTTACATTACATCACATTTATATATATGTGTATTCTTTATATCATTTCAAATTCTAAAATTTGTAAAAATTTTATATATTTATTTGAGTTGTCACCATCAACTTCCATTTTTATTATATATTCTTGTATATTCTGACATATATATATATATAGAATTCGTTTAATCTATTGTATTTTATTTAGATATATATTATCATATATTCTTGTTTTCTGACATATGTTTTTTATATTTATTTATATATATATATATATATGTAAATATTATTTTTGTATATTGACATATACATTGAGTTCCTTATCTGTTTATTGTTGCATACTTTAATTTCTTTATCAAAAACACATGTGAATATTATTGAACGTAGCATACACATATATAACACATACACACATCAATATTAGCAATCAATTAAATTGACACTAAATTTCAATGTATACACATATATATATATAGATATATACCATCATATCCAAGTAATTCACATTATTGATTTATTTGAATTGGTTTCGAATCATATCAAGCAAAGGATAAGCTTCAGTGGATCGCAGTATGGCAGCTGCTAAAGCCACTTACAACACCTTGCCTGTTACAAAAGTCGTTTACAATTGATTCCAGGCTTTGTCATTGTATTAAATAATGTTTTAAAATATAACTAGCGCGGCATCAGGTGATCGAAGATCCTCCCAATTTACTATGTTATAAATAACATTGGCATCACATCCATTGTCGTTCATAAAATAAATTATAAACTTTTAATGGTTTAGAAGCCATACAATGCAAATTGCCCCTTATTTATCATTGCAGTCCAGCACGGATACGACCTTAGAGGCGTTCAGGCATAATCCAACGGACGTAGCGTCATACCACTGTTCGCTCGAACAAGTATTGTGCCATTGGTCCGTACCTGCGGTTCCTCTCGTACTACGCAGGAATGCTGTCGCAACAACGTTTTGTCATTAGTAGGTAAAACTAACCTGTCTCACGACGGTCTAAACCCAGCTCCGTTCCCTTGCAGGGGTGAACAATCCAACGCTTGTGAATTTTGCTTCACAATGATAGGAAGAGCCGACATCGAAGGATAAAAAGCGACGTCGCTATGAACGCTTGGCCGCCACAAGCCAGTTATCCCTATGGTAACTTTTCTGACACCTCTTGTTAAAAACTCTTTAAACCAAAAGGATCGATAGGCCGAGCTTTTGCTGTCCCTGTGTGTACTGAACACCGAGATCAAGTCAGCATTTGCCCTTTTGCTCTATGTGTGGTTTCTGTCCGCACTGAGCTGGCCTTGGACACCTCCGTTATTATTTGAGAGATGTACCGCCCCAGTCAAACTCCCTACCTGGCAATGTCCTTGAATTGGATCATACCTGAGAATTGGAGTTATACCAAATTATTAAATAAAAACACATAAATGCATTTTATCATTAAAGAATTTGTTTGCGATTATATAACAAACTCGTGATACTTTGATCAAGAAGCTTGCATCAAAACCCAATACCATAAGACATAATAAATATATCCGTATAATGGCTGGGAAATGATACACGTTCCACTTAATCAAGTAAGTAAGGAAACAATAAGGTAGTGGTATTTCATTGACGATACCAAACCAGCTTAATATCTCCCACTTATTCTACACCTCTTATGTCTCCTTACACTGCCAGATTAGAGTCAAGCTCAAAGGGTCTTCTTTCCCCGCTAATTATTCCAAGCCCGTTCCCTTGGCTGTGGTTTCGCTAGATAGTAGATAGGGACAGAAATCCTAGTTTTGTTTAACTGGCGTGTACCCCGAGAAGGGGTTTACAACCAGGTACTCGTTTGTGCCACATATGTGACACATAGTACAGCGGGTGAATTAAATTTCGTCCACCAACGCCCCTAAAGAAATCTTTAAGTACCAGTTCGAACATATGCTGTCGGGCATATAGTTCCCTCTTGGTCGGGGGCGAGGCCTATCTTAACCTCTGCTGGCTACGGGTACAGCATCCGGCCGTGATTCAACGCTACGTTGAACCATGACAGTTTTTACACCACAGCCACCACGAAACTCCCACAAAGGGGCCAACCTCGTTGGGCCCTGGCCTTGGCCACCGGCCCACCCCGTGGTTCAAATTTACAGCTTTGATCGGCTGATCGCAGTCTAAGCTGCTTCCCATAGGTTTCCGACAACCAGGGCTGGGTAAAGCACCTCCGACTACCTCCAAAACGGGGAACCTCCCAAATTAAGGCTTTGGTACACCTTTCGACTCTCCTCCATGAAGAAGAAAGTCTTCCAAATTAAGGCTTTTTAAGCCTTTCGACTCATCACAGGATGAGTCTCCCAAACAAGGACTTTGGTCCGACCTTCGACTCTCTCCATAAAGAAGAAAGTCTTCCAAATTAAGGCTTTGGTGAGCCTTTCGACTCATCACAAGGATGAAGTCTCCCAAACTTAAGGACTTTGGTTTCCCACCTTTGACTCTCTCCATAAAGAAAGTCTTCCAAATTAAGGCTTTGGTAGGCCTTTCGACTCATCGCAAGGATGAGTCTCCCAAACTAAGGACTTTGGTTCGACCTTCGACTCTCTCCATAAAGAAGGAGTTCAAATTAAGGCTTTGTAAGGCCTTTCGACTCATCACAAGGGGTAAGTCTCCCAGATTTAAAAGGGCTTTGGTCGGACCTTCGACTTCTTGTAAGAGAGTCTTCCAATTTGAGGTATGGTGTAACCTTTTGTAGCAGTTGCCACTCCCAGTTTTGACTAACGTCAGTCGGTACTGGTCGACCAGGTCTCCTCGTCCTCCTGGATCATCAGCATGCGTCGCCTGCTGAAGACTATGTGCGCATAGTCATCAGCAGTTGCATGCTCGTCACCGCCTGAGTGAATATAAGTTCACCGGATTCATCCTGCTGGGTTCTAAGCCTTTCCAGGTCCCGCACGTCCGCATAGAGTGGGCAGGCACATAGAACGTGCCGCCAGTCCTCTATGGGGTTGCCACATAGACATCCAGCAGTCTCGCTAAGACCACGCTCATGCAGAAAGCGTTCAGCAGGGCCCTGGCCAGTTATGAAATAACCGCCATGCATCGTGAACGAAGTCGGGCGGCTGAAGACGTAGCTAACATCCGGGATGAACTTATGCGTAACACGGCCTGTTCGCTGTCATCCCACCGGAGCGCCATTCGCGCAAATGCGCTCGTCCAGCATGGCTCTCCTCGTCCTGCGATCAAGGGTGGGAAAAAGTCTTGATCGTAGAGCCAATCGCCTTCTACCATGGGGTAGTTTCCGCTTCAACTTAAACTGCATAGCGGTGCGCATTGCAACTAGGGTCCAGCGGTGGAGCTCCACCCTAGCACTTCAAGGGCATCTGTAGATACCGTTCGGCACGTGGGCAAACATCCTAAAAGGATGCGCCGATGGCAGGACTTGAGCGCCCTCCTGGCCCCGACTAGTCTCATCGCCATCTTGTACCATACCGAGGCACCAAATAGTGCACAAGGCACCATGAGTCCGGCATATATCCTTCGCCGTGCTTGCGGACTGAGTCCCCAGTCGACGCGTAGCACACGGGTCAGGGCTCCGACGACTCCAGTTAGCCGATCACGTATATACGTGATATGCGGGAGAAAACTCAACCGCTCGCCAACTGTGATGCCAAGGTAACGATATTGCGTCACATACCGTAAGTTTGCTCCTGCAAAGCTTACGGCGGGCGGTCTGCCAGCTGACAGTTTGCCCTTGAGCATCGTCACAGTCTTCGTTGCCGAGACTGAGACGCCTACCTCAATGCCCCATCCTCCAACTATCTCCATAAGTTGGGCGCCTTTGAGCTCCAGTTGGATCGGGATTCTCCATCGATGAGCAGCATAAGATCGTCAGCATATGCACTGATCGTGCAGTGCGTTTCAGGCGATGCAGGAGGACATCCATTAGTATTTTCCCAAATGAATGGACCACTAATGGACCCTGCGGCAGCCACGGGTTACATCTACGTTGACTTCGCCGAAGCTGCTGAGACTGGCTTTTCGGTCCGAAAGAGCTGCGCCAGATCCCAACTCCCGCACCCAAGACCCGGGATAGTCGGCGAAACTGCGTCCCATTCGACGTGGTCAAAAGCTCCTCTGAAGTCAATGAAGACTCCGAGCACGTATCTAGCCGGGCTGGCTTCAATACTGCTCACAACATGACTCCAGGCATCCTCGACGCAGCGTCCGGGACGAAAGCCGAATTGCCATCGACTTCGTCCGTGAGCACCTCCTTATACGGTTCACCATAACTCCCTCCAGCACTTTGCCTAAGACAGGCAGAGGCAGATGCCCCGATAGGACGCTGGATCGCTCCTGTCCTTGTCGGGGCCTTTGAGGAGCGCAACCCCCGTGGGCGCTTCCACTCGGTGGGAAATACCCATCTGCCAGAAAAGCGGGAGTACATCGTTGTCATGTGCTCCGGGATGGCGCGCCAAACCGCTTGACCATGCCCCCAGTGATGCCATCTAAACCAGGTGAGCGTCTGCTCCGAACCTTGGCGATGCATGTCTCGACCTCAATCGGGTCGAGTACTGGGGGCACTTCTGGTGGAACAAGAACGTCCACTGGCCTCTCCGCAGCAGGGAAAAGCTGTGGAGCAGGACGTTCGCGCAGGCGTGCCAGGTTACGACCAGCTCATTGTTCCACCGAAGGCATCCAAGATCGGTGCACTTCTTGCGGCCTCGGCATATCCTATAGACAGACCCCCAGGGGTCGTCTTGGTGCTCGCCGACATATCTTCTCAATTTTCCTCCTTTTCACGCAGCATCATCCTCGTATTCCTTTCGGGCGATCCTGAAATACGAGGCCAGGACGGCTACACTTTCGCTGTGCGTGCGACGAGCATGCTGCAGCCGGCGCCGGGCTCTCCTGAGCTCGCGGCGTGCGTCAGTGAGAGCGGCAGTCCACCAGCTCCCCAGACGTTTGGCCCGCAATTGCTGTCGCCCAAACACAGCGTCGCTCACCTGATGTATTAGGGAGCGAAGTGCAGCCACCTGTTCATCAGATGCCATCACGCGAAACTGCTCCAGAGGAAAATCCATCGATGCAGTCCTTAGCTCATCCACCGAAACGCCGCCAGTCAGCACTGTGGAGCTTCCACGAGGGCACAGGAGCATAGCTCTCAACTGTGCTTGCCGGATCGAGGGTCACAACAACAGTGATGATGTTGTGGTCGCTCAGATCCACTCGCTTACGCTCCACTCATACGCAGCCCACGTAGTCGCTGAATCACTGACGATAGTGACGTCGATATCGCTCC
Source organism: Drosophila mercatorum (assembly GCA_961210405.1). Taxonomy (NCBI): domain Eukaryota; kingdom Metazoa; phylum Arthropoda; class Insecta; order Diptera; family Drosophilidae; genus Drosophila; species Drosophila mercatorum. Next base: position 28,899 of record CAUIUS010000150.1, on the reverse strand, counting down.
GCGCCCTGCGATTATCGAACGTGTACACATTGCTGTGGACATTAAGCACGCCGGCTCGACTGCCCTGAACCCAGTCAGCTAGCAGTTCACCCGCTGCCTGTTCAAGTAGCCCGAGAACGCTCGGGGGCTTACTGAACCACGGGGGGGTACTGCGTTCGCGTCAAAGGGCCCTAGATGACGGGCGTGCGGCTGGCCAGCACGCACCGCATCCATGTACAGCATGTACGGCTCCAATTCTGCGTTAAATTGGCAGTATACGGAGGTGAGGAAAATTGAGCCGAAATTTCCCGAACACTCACGCATACGCCATGCTCGGTGATGAGCAGGAGACAGGCAGACGACCTCCTGGTCGTCTACGATCACAACGGCTTTGTTCCGTTTGTCGGAGAATACTCATGCCTGCCGGTAATCCGGTGATCCTTCCTCCACGGTCAACAATGGCCCTGGAGCAACGCGAACTTGACCCCCGAGTCTCATCCGGACTCCAAGGTCAATTACGGCAGCTCTACTGCGGCCGCAGTTAGCCTGGATGATTCTAAACATTGTTAGTGTCTGAAGCCACCCTGGCGAGCACAGCTCTGCACCGGACACGCTGCCGAAGCATACGGTGCTTTAGGCAGGCCCTTGAAGCTGCAGTTCCTGCAGGACACAGGGTTGCTGCACTCGAGGCGCGGTGTCCGGCTTGTCCGCATTGCCGGCAGGTCTCCTCCTTCATCCTGCACTGTGCCACACGGTGGTCAAAACGACACACCTGTGGCAAGCGTACGTCGGCGTGACGGTGTGCCAGCGGAAGGAGAACCATTCAACGTAAATCCTGTCGTGATCCTCCAAGATATCCAGGGCCTTCTGGTCTACCTCCAGCTGGATGTTGACCGTGGGTCCGCTCTCAGCTGTCCATGGCTTCGATGTGATTTTCACCGACTTCTCGAAGACAACCCGGCCATGCGCCCCAAGAAGTGGTTAGTCCACATCCCGTCCATGAACTGCTTCGCGGTGATGCTGTCCACGTCGCGGACCATCACCTAGGCTTCGAGGCGGCGTTCTGCTTCACGTCAAGTCCAACTTCCTTGAACTTGGGGTTCGTCACTACCCTGCGTATCTCTCCAGAGGATGGGGTGCGGATGATGGCACCTCCCGCTTGAGCTCACGCACCTCGTGTACACGTACACCAAGTGCGGGCGCAACCTCCTTACGGACTCGCTCAGCGACTTGCTGGGGAGTCTCCTCAGGGTTGTTGCTCGTCACAATTGCCGACCATGTTTCCGCAACCTTGCGGATGCGGGGTGCGGCAACTGGAGCAGCGGGGCAGCAGTAGTGGCGGCTAGGGTGACGGCGGGCTGGGGGCGGATCCTCCTCTCGGTCTCCAGCTCCTTCATGGCACCGTACATATCGGTACCAGCTCCGGCACTTCGCCGCCAGATCCAGCACGCTGAGCGCAACGGCGTTGGGCACATCTTCAACCAAGATGGCCTTCCGGGAGCTTCCTCTCGATGTGCTGCATACGCTGCAGCACAGATTTGGGAGCTCACCTTGGCTTCAGCCCCAGCTGATGCCATGGCGCCGATGGGGACAGCGGCAACGGTGGGGGCGGCGACAGTAGCGGCGGCGGCGGCGGCGGGGGCGGCGGCGGACGTCGATGGCCTCCCCTCGGCAGCGGGTGCAGCGCAGGGGCAGCAGCGGGGCAGCAGCGGGTGCAGCAGCAGGGGCGGCAGCGGGTACAGCAGCGGGTACAGCAACGGCTACAGCAGCGGGTACAGCCGTAGGGGCAGCAGCAGCGGCAGCAAGGAGGCGGCGGCCTGGCTGCGAATGGCTACCTTTGCCAGCGATGATGGCGGCCAGGGAGGCGTCGCTGTCTTCGCTAGCTTCGTCGCACGCGACAAACTTACGCGGCGGAGAGTCCGGTGGCGGCATCACGAGCGCGTCCGTCATCGCGGCTCGTGCCGATGCACGAGCGCGGCTGCGCTCTTGCGCCCGCCCGAACGCGGGGAATTCACCGACGCAGCGCTGCTGCTCGCGTCACTCTCCATTTTCCACCGTCCTAAAAGTATGTACTACTTTTATTTCCGGCAACGCAAAAAAAGTATGCTGTACAAAAATATGTGGTCCGTTTTGATTGGCTGGCCAATCAGCGCTCAATAGCGGTGTTTTCTCGCGACGCACTAATACACGCGCGCTACAGAGATCGCTTATCGCGGAAGCGCCGAAATAAGCAAAATTAGCGCGCACGAAAACAATTTTTTTTACAACAACAATGTTGACTCGCGATAAATTCGTTAACGAATAGCCGACAACACAACCGCTCGCTTTGAGCGTCAGACATCAACTGAGTAAAAGGGACAGTAGGAATCTCGTTAATCCATTCATGCGCGTCACTAATTAGATGACGAGGCATTTGGCTACCTTAAAGAGTCATAGTTACTCCGCCGTTGACCCGCGTTTACTTGAATTTCTTCACTTTGACATTCAGAGCACTGGCGAAATCACATTGTGTCAACACCGCTAGGCCATCACAATGCTTTGTTTTAATTAGACAGTCGGATTCCCAAGTCCGTGCCAGTTCTGAATTGATTGTTAATTGATAATCGTTATAATTTAAAAGAACTAATCGGTTGCCCGACTAGTATTCTTAAAAATTTTAGCAAGAAGTTCCACAATTGGCTACGTAACTAAACTATCCGGGGAACAAAAACTACCATAAATGATAGAAACTCTATTTACCCAGAACGAGCACATAAACCATGTTATTGTTTCCCAATCAAGCCCGACTATCTCAATCTTCAGAGGGCCCATCCTTATCCGAAGTTACGGATCTAATTTGCCGACTTCTTACCTACAGTTATTCTATCGACTAGAGACTCTTCACCTTGGACCAGCTGCGGATATTGGTACGGCCTGTTGAGAAGTTTGCGTATCCCCACCATAAATTTTCAAGGTCCGGGAGAAAATATCACACAACAGTATATGTCATGCTCTTCTAGCCCATCTACCATATCTCTCGCGAAAAACTTCATGGTAGTACGGCTATAAAACAGAAAAACTCTTCCGATATCTCTCGACGGCTTCTTTATGGTCGTTCCTGTTGCCAGGATGAGCACGAGGCCCATATTTAATAACAAACGGATACTCAACAGGTTACGGAATTGGAACCGTATTCCTTTCGTTCAAAATTATTCAAGTGTATAAAAATCCGTATTTAGGCATATATATTTTGACTTTTTTTTACTTGAAAATTTTCGGCTTTCGCCTTGAACTTAGGACCGACTAACTCGTGATCAACCACTGTTCACACGAAACCCTTCTCCCTTCAGTCCTCCAAGGTCTCATTCGATTATTTGCTACTACCACCAAGATCTGTACCAATAGCGGCTCCATGCAGGCTTACGCCAAACACTTCTATGCACACCATTGTACCTTCCTACTCACTAAAGTTTCAAAATTTATATTACAAGTAATATAAATCATCTACTTTAGCGGTAATGTATAGGTATACAACAAGCGCCATCCATTTTAAGGGCTAGTTGCTTCGGCAGGTGAGTTGTTACACACTCCTTAGCGGATTTCGACTTCCATGATCACCGTCCTGCTGTTTTAAGCAACCAACGCCTTTCATGGTTTCTGTATGGTTGTTAATTTGGGCACCGTAACATTACGTTTGGTTCATCCCACAGCGCCAGTTCTGCTTACCAAAAGTGGCCCACTGGACACATTATATCATAACCTTAAACTTCATATCAAGAAAGTTAAGGTTCTTACCTTTTAAAGTTTGAGAATAGGTTAAGATCGTTTCGACCTAAGGCCTCTAATCATTCGCTTTACCAGATAAGATTATTTTATATAATATTTAAATGCACCAGCTATCCTGAGGAACTTCGGAAGGAACCAGCTACTAGATGGTTCGATTGGTCTTTCGCCCCTATACTCAATTCTGACAATCGATTTGCACGTCAGAACTGTTTGGTCTTCCATCAGGGTTTCCCCTGACTTCAACCTGATCAAGTATAGTTCACCATCTTTCGGTCACAGCATATATGCTCAAGGTACGTTCTAGTTAGAGGAATAAATAATATAAATATCATTATACATAACTATATAGAACGCCCCGGGATTGTGTTAATCAACTATAAATAGTTAAAAACTAATCCCATTAATAGTCAAGTTAATTACGCTATTAGGTTTATATCCCAATAACTTGCACATATGTTAGACTCCTTGGTCCGTGTTTCAAGACGGGTCCCGAAGGTATCCTGAATCTTTCGCATTGTTAATCATACAAGTGCATATAATAAACACAATAATCAATGATAATCATGCCATTATATAATTCCGAAAAATTAACGCACTGTAATCTTATAAATCTATCAGCACTTTATCAAAGTTATAACTATTATTTCATGTTAAAATGCAAGCACTCTAATTGAAAAAACAAAATGACATAATTGTATGATAAATTAATATGCTAATAGATTACAATGTCCTTATATGGAAAAATGCACACTATTATTATAATATTGTTTAAATACTACAATTCTAATGATGAATTTTCCATAACGGATATTCAGGTTCATCGGGCTTAACCTCTAAGCAGTTTCACGTACTATTTAACTCTCTTTCAGAGTTCTTTTCAACTTTCCCTCACGGTACTTGTTTACTATCGGTCTCATGGTTATATTTAGTTTTAGATGGAGTTTACCACCCACTTAGTGCTGCACTATCAAGCAACACGACTCTTTGGAAACACCATCTAATAATCATTAACGTTATACGGGCCTGCACCCTCTATGGGTAAATGGCCTCATTTAAGAAGGACTTAAATCGTTAATTTCTCATACTAGAATATTGATGTTCCATACACTGCATCTCACATTTGCCATATAGGCAAAGTGACTTAGTGCTGAACTGATTTCTTTTTCGCTCGCCGCTACTAAGAAAATCCTTGTTAGTTTCTTTTCTCCCCAATTAATATGCTTAAATTCAGGGGTAGTCCCATATGAGTTGAGGTTGTATAAAACAATGTTAATTGAACATATTTTAGTAATTGCTCAATATAATGGATTCTACTAATTTACATGCTTGAAGAACTATAATATATACAACAATTCTTTTTCTCTGCACCATCAATAAGAGGCAATTCTAGATGAAAAAAATATTTTTTTTTTATGCTAGACTTTCCTCAGTATTATTCGATGTGAATAAAAGAAAAATATATTTCTTCAATTTTCTCATACAAAATATACAATGAGATGTAGTACCTTCCATATATATTTTAATATTATGAATATAAAAAATATCCAATAATATACCATATGCTTAAAATTCGAAAAATTTTAAACAACTTAATTAAAAGTCTTACAACCCTCAACCATATGTAGTCCAAGCAGCACTATAAAATTAATTAAAGTACATAACAGCATGGACTGCGATATGCGTTCAAAATGTCGATGTTCATGTGTCCTGCAGTTCACACGATGACGCACAGTTTTCTGCGTTCTTCATCGACCCATGAGCCGAGTGATCCACCGCTTAGAGTGATAAATTTGTTTTGGTTTATTTCATTACGTCAATTATGTTTATTGAAAGAAATTAAAAATACACCATTTTTCTGGCATATATCAATTCCTTCAATAAAAATTATTTTATACCTAAACAATGTTGCAGATGTCTTAGTTCTACATAATCTTTAAAAATATGGTACATGACATATAATTTCAAATATAACAAAATTATATATTTTTAAAGACATATATGTAAAGCTTTAACCTGAAAACAGGTACAACATTATATATTCAGGTTGTTGCGTTTTTTATAACGTATGCGCATTTGTTAATGAACAATACATCTGTGCAACGCATTTTACTTTTGGTACATATACACAAAATATTTTCTTCACTAATTCACAGACTTACAAATATATATATAATTTCCAAACTATAAGGGCATGACATAAATAATCTTTTACAACAAATTTCAGTTGGCTTATACAAATAAGTAAGTGTGATTTAGTAAATTATTTAATGACAGTAAAAACTTTATATAATTAAATACAAAATTTTTTATTAACGGAAATGAACATTATTCAATAATGATCCTTCCGCAGGTTCACCTACGGAAACCTTATTACGACTTTTACTTCCTCTAAATAATCAAGTTCGGTCAACTTTTGCGAAACAACCGCAACACACGAGGCGTCACAGTGATCACGTCCGGGGACCTCACTAAATAATTCAATCGGTAGTAGCGACGGGCGGTGTGTACAAAAGGGCAGGGACGTAATCAATGCGAGTTAATGACTCACACTTACTGGGAATTCCAAGTTCATGTGAACAGTTTCAGTTCACAATCCCAAGCATGAAAGTGGTTCAGCGGTTTACCCGGACCTCTCGGTCTAGGAAATAAAGTTGATACTTTCATTGTAGGGGCGTGCAGCCCAGGACATCTAAGGGCATCACAGACCTGTTATTGCTCAATCTCATTATTTTGTAGACGCAATTTGTCCATTTAAGAAGCTAGTGTCCTTATAATGGGACAAACCAACAGGGACGGCTCCACTTACATAAACACATTCAAACACAATAAACATTTTTCTGCCACCATGAATGAAGGCTATATAAGCTTCAACACCATAATCCTGAAGATATCTTTAATATATTTGAGTCTCGTTCGTTATCGGAATTAACCAGACAAATCACTCCACGAACTAAGAACGGCCATGCACCACCACCCATAGATTCGAGAAAGAGCTATCAATCTGTCTTACACACTTATGTTCGGACCTGCAAGTTTTTCCCGTGTTGAGTCAAATTAAGCCGCAGCTCCACTCCAAGTGGTGCCCTTCCGTCAATTCCTTTAAGTTTCAGCTTTGCAACCATACTTCCCCGGAGCCCAAAAGCTTTGGTTTTCCCCGGGAAGCGCCCTGAGAGAGCCAAAAAAGTAGCTACCCCCAATTGCTAGCTGGCATCGTTTATGGTTAGAACTGGGGCGGTATCTGATCGCCTTCGAACCTCTAACTTTCGTTCTTGATTAATGAAAACATCTTTGGCAAATGCTTTCGCTTAAGTTAGTCTTACGACGGCCCAAGAATTTCACCTCTCGCGTCGTAATACTAATGCCCCCAAACTGCTTCTATTAATCATTACCTCTTGATCTGAAAACCAATAAAAGCAGAACAGAGGTCTTATTTCATTATCCCATGCACAGAATATTCAGGCATTTGAAGCCTGCTTTAAGCACTCTAATTTGTTCAAAGTAATTGTACCGGCCCACAATAACACTCGATGAAGAGCACTAATGCAGGTTTTTAAATAGGAGGAATATCTAAAAAATACAAGTATTTAATTAAATATAAGAACTCCACCGTAATACGCTTACATACATAAAGGTATAGTACTAACCACAATTGTAAGTTGTACTACCCGTATGAAGCACAAGTTCAACTACGAACGTTTTAACCGCAACAACTTTAATATACGCTTTTGGAGCTGGAATTACCGCGGCTGCTGGCACCAGACTTGCCCTCCAATAGGTCCTTGTTAAAGGATTTAGTGTACTCATTCCAATTACAGGGCCTCGGATATGAGTCCTGTATTGTTATTTTTCGTCACTACCTCCTGAGCTGGGAGTGGGTAATTTACGCCTGCTCCCTTCCTTAGATGTGGTAGCCGTTTCTCAGGCTCCTCTCCGGAATCGAACCCTGATTCCCGTTACCCGTTGCAACCATGGTAGTCCTAGATACTACCATCAAAAGTTGATAGGGCAGACATTTGAAAGATCTGTCGTCGGTACAAGACCACGATCTGCATGTTATCTAGAGTTCAACCAATGTAACGATCTTGCGATCGCTTGGTTTTAGCTAATAAAGCACACGTTCCAAAAGGTCCGTGTTTTAATTGCATGTATTAGCTCTAGAATTACCACAGTTATCCAAGTAACTGTTAACGATCTAAGGAACCATAACTGATATAATGAGCCTTTTGCGGTTTCACTTTTAATTCGTGTGTACTTAGACATGCATGGCTTAATCTTTGAGACAAGCATACTAACTACTGGCAGGATCAACCAGAATAATGTTATTTGTTTTTTTCTCGTATGTATAATAAATATACAAACAAGTTTATTACATTACAAATTTAATTAACATGACAGATTAATATATTTTTGAATAAAATATATATATAAATAGACATGCATTAAACGAATATGGCCATCATTATATGGCAATCATGTTCGTTTCTATTAAAATTTACATTTATTTTTAAACATAACTGTTAATATCTATATAAATTATATATAATTCGTTCAAATATATTTTTATGATCACTTATTAAAATATATATCACACATTGTTTAATTCCATATTATGGAGCAAACAATTTTATTATGATGACAATTATATTATTTATTTACTTGTATAAATTGATATATATGCAGCAATTTGTACCATATACGTCAACCAATTTTTTATACATTTAATAAAACATACCATATACAATGCTAAAGTATATTATACGTGGATATGTTGGGTTGATGACATAATATAATTATACATATTTTTTTTACTAAGAAAAAAACGTATATAACAAAAGTTGACAATATTTTCTCCGACGCTACTACTCTTTTACATACATAACACCAAACAATTATGCACTTAAGACTTTCGCCCCGGGATCTAACTGAGAATTAACGATAATTGGAAACACATTGAGTTATATATTGAATGTTATATCAATATACCTTGGCAATATTCCGCTAATTATCTTTTTGGGTATCGCAGCCAAGTGCTTTAAAGCAACACAATAACGATGTGGGACATATATTATTGAAAACTCGATATTTGAGTATATAACATTATAATTATTATATGCACAGCACATAATGTGATGAGCAACCACTGCTCATCATGTAGGGTTTTTGACACAATTTTTCCCCTAAAGACGATAGTTTTTTCCCAAAAGGGTACCATTCACCTTATATTATCATGTACTAATTTAATAATACAATCGTAAAACTTCATTATTCTTTATCGTATCACATAATTACTCTATGCCGGCAAGACAACACTCCACAATCATATGAATTTTTATCTTTTAAATTTTTCATATGACTTGCCTTGCGCGACACCACTACCCTATATAGGTTTTTGACACATTTTCCATAAAGACGATAGTTTTTCCAAAGGCTACCATTCACCTTATATTATCATGTACTAATTTAATAATACAATCGTAAACTTCATTATTCTTTATCGTATCACATAATTACTCTATGCCGCAAGACAACACTCCACAATCATATGAATTTTTATCTTTTAAATTTTTTTTAAAATGACTTGCCTTAACGCACACCACTACTATAGAGTTTTTGAAAATTTTCCCCCTAAAGACGATAGTTTTCCAAAGGCCCCCATTCACCTTATATTATCATGTACTAATTTAATAATACAATCGTAAAACTTCATTATTCTTTATCGTTCCTTACTCTATCCGGGAGACAACCTCCACAATCATATGAATTTTTACTTTAAATTTTTTCATATGACTTGCTTTTACACCACACCTATATAGGTTTTTACAATTTTCATAAAGACGATATTTTTAAAGGCTACCATTCACCATTTATCGTATAATTTAATAATACAATCGAAAAACATTTTCTTTATCGTATCCCCCAATTACTCTATGCCGGCAGACAACACCCACAATCATAGATTTTTATCTTTTAAATTTTTTAATATGATTATTTTCACACCCTATATATTTTTTAACATTTCCATAAAGACGATATTTTTTTTCCAAAAACACCATTCACCTTATATTACCCATGTACAATTTAATAATACAATCGTAAAACTTCATTATTCTTTATCTATCACATAATTACTTATGCCGGCAAGACAACATCCACAATCATATGAATTTTTATCTTTTAAATTTTTCATATGCCCGCTCGCGACACCACTACCTATATAGGTTTTTGAAATTTTCCATAAAGACGAAAATTTTTCAAAGGCTACCATTCACCTTATTTACGTACTTTTTAAAAATACAATCGTAAAACTTCATTTTCTTTATCGTATCCATAATTATCGGGCAAAACAACCCCCCACAATCTTTTTGAATTTTTATCTTTTAAATTTTTCCCATATGACTTCCTTGCGCGACACCACTACCTATATTAGGTTTTTGACACATTTTCCATAAAGACGATAGTTTTTCCAAAGGCTACCATTCACCTTATATTATCATGTTTTTAATTTAATAATACAATGAAATTTTATTCTTTATCGTATCATAATTCCTCTATCCGGCAAGACAACACTACAATCATATGAATTTTATCTTTAAATTTTTTTCATATGACTTGCCTTGCGCGACCACTACCTATATAGGTTTTTTGACACATTTCCATAAAGACGATAGTTTTTCCAAAGGGCTCCATTCCCCTTTATATTATCTTGTACTAATTTAATAATAAAAATCGTAAAACTTCATTATTTTTTATCATCCAATACTCTATGCGGCAAACAAACCCACAATCATATGAATTTTTATCTTTAAATTTTTCATTTTGACTTGCCTTGCGACACCACCCCCATAGGTTTTTGACACATTTTCATAAAGCCCCGATAGTTTTTCCAAAGGCTACCATTCCCTTATATTATCTGTACTAATTTAATAATACAATTAACTTCATTATCTTCGTGAACCCCAAAATTTATTGTTCGGAAGACAATCCACAATCATATGAATTTTTATTTTTTTAAATTTTTCATATGACTTGCCTTGCGCCACCATCCTATATAGTTTTTGACACATTTCCATAAAGACGATATTTTTCCAAAGGTTTACCATTCCCCTTATATTATCATGTACTAATTTAATAATACAATCGAAACTTCATTATTCTTTATCTATCAATAATTACCTATGCCGCAAACAACACTCCACAATCATATGAATTTTATCTTTAAATTTTTTCATATGACTTCCCTTGCGCGACACCACTACCTATATAGGTTTTTGACACATTTCCATAAAGACGTGTTTTTCCAAAGGCTACCATTCCCTTATATTATCATGTACTAATTTAATAATACAATCGTAAAACTTCATTATTCTTTATCGTATCACATAATTACTCTATGCCGGCAAGACAACACTCCACAATCATATGAATTTTATCTTTTAAATTTTTCATATGACTTGCCTTGCCACCACTACCCTATATAGGTTTTTGACACATTTTCCATAAAGACGATAGTTTTTCCAAAGGCTACCATTCACCTTATATTATCATGTACTAATTTAATAATACAATCGTAAACTTCATTATTCTTTATCGTATCACATAATTACTCTATGCCGGCAAGACAACACTCCACAATCATATAGATTTTTATCTTTTAAATTTTTTCATATGACTGCCTTTGACCCACACCCTATAGGTTTTTTGACACATTTTCCATAAAGACGATATTTTTTCCCAAAAGGCTACCATTCACCTTATATTATCATGTACTAATTTAATAATACAATCGTAAAACTTCATTATTCTTTATCGTATCACATAATTACTCTATGCCGGCAAGACAACACTCCACAATCATATGAATTTTTATCTTTAAATTTTTTCATATGACTTGCCTTGCGCGACACCACTACCCTATATAGGTTTTTTGACACATTTTCCATAAAGACGATAGATTTTCCAAAGGCTACCATTCACCTTATATTATCATGTACTAATTTAATAATACAATCGTAAAACTTCATTATTCTTTATCGTATCACATAATTACTCTATGCCAGCAAGACAACACTCCACAATCATATGAATTTTTATCTTTTAAATTTTTTCATATGACTTGCCTTGCGCGACACCACTACCCTATATAGGTTTTTTGACACATTTTCCATAAAGACGATAGTTTTTCCAAAGGCTACCATTCACCTTATATTATCATGTACTAATTTAATAATACAATCGTAAAACTTCATTATTCTTTATCGTATCACATAATTACTCTATCCCGGGCAAGACAACACTCCACAATCATATGAATTTTTATCTTTTAAATTTTTTCATATGACTTGCCTGCGCGACACCACTACCCTATATAGGTTTTTGACACATTTTCCATAAAGACGATAGTTTTTCCAAAGGCTACCATTCACCTTATATTATCATGTACTAATTTAATAATACAATCGAAAAACTTCATTATTCTTTATCGTATCACATAATTACTCTATGCCGAAAGACAACACTCCACAATCATATAAATTTTTTAACTTTAAAATTTTTTCATATGACTTGCCTTCTTGACACCACTACCCTATATAGGTTTTTTGACACAAATTCCAAAACCATCATTTTTCCAAAGGCTGCCAAAGTTTCCTGATATTTTAAAATATCCTCAATTTCATGTTCTCTCCATATATAAGTGAATTTTCAGAACTTGTATATTTTAAAATTTTATAAGTCAATTTAATATTCTCATTAGATTTGGCACCAAAGTTCTCAATTTCATGTTCTCTCCATATATAATTGTATTTTAAGAACTTGTATATTATAAAGTTTTACAAGTCAATTTAATATTCTCATTAGATATAGATTTGGCACCAAATTTCCAAATCATGTTCCCGTGTATGTTTTCAATTATCCTCAATTTCATGTTCTCTCCATATATAATTGTATTTTAAGAACTTGTATATTATAAAGTTTTACAAGTCAATTTAATATTCTCATTAGATATAGATTTGGCACCAAATTTCCAAATCATTTTCCCCATTGTATATTTTCAATTATCCTCAATTTCATGTTCTCTCCATATATAATTGTATTTTAAGAACTTGTATATTATAAAGTTTTACAAGTCAATTTAATATTCTCATTAGATATAGATTTGGCACCAAATTTCCAAATCATGTTCCCGTGTATGTTTTCAATTATCCTCAATTTCAGTTTCTCTCCATATATAATTGTATTTAAAGTATTTGTGTATTTTGAACTTTCAGAAGTCAATTTAATATTCTCATCAGGCATATATTTGGCACCAAATTTCCAAATTATGTTCTCGTATTTCTTTATTTTCGTTTTCTTTTCTTTTTTTTTTCTTTTTTCAATTCAATTTCATATTCTCTCCATATATAATTGAATTCTAAGTACTTGTATATTTTGAATTTTTCTAAGTCTATAATATAATATTCTCATCATATAATTTTCTCATCAGATGTAGATTTGGCACCAAAGTTTTAAATTTTGTTCCCATATTTTTCAATTATCCTCAATTTCATGTTCTCTCCATATATAATTGTTTTTGAAGTACTTGTATATTTTGAAGTGCTATAAGTCAATTTCATGTTCTCATAAGATAGGTGTGGCACCATATCTGTATTTCGTTCAGAGTTCTTTCCATCGATTTCAAGTACTCGTATATTTTGAATTCTCCAAATCAATTTCATGTTCACACCACAACACACAATTAACACCGAAGTCAAATCTAAAGATATATCCAAATGTATACTTTGTGTTGTCTGCATGAACATTTACATTATCACATTTATATATATGTGTATTCTTTATATCATTTCAAATTCTAAAATTTGTAAAAATTTTATATATTTATTTGAGTTGTCACCATCAACTTCCATTTTTTTTGTATATATTCTTGTATATTCGACATATATATATATATAGAATTCGTTTAATCTATTGTATTTTATTTAGATATATATTATCATATATTCTTGTTTTCTGACATATGTTTTTATATTTATTATATATATATATATATATGTAAATATTATTTTTGTATATTGACATATACATTGAGTTCGCTTAGTCTGTTTATTGTTTGCATACTTTAATTTCTTTATCAAAACACATGTGAATATTATTGAACGTAGCATACACATATATAACACATACACACACATCAATATTAGCAATCAATTAAATTGACACTAAATTTCAATGTATACACATATATATATATAGATATATACCATCATTTTCCAAGTAATTCACATTATTGATTTATTTGAATTGGTTTCGAATCATATCAAGCAAAGGATAAGCTTCAGTGGATCGCAGTATGGCAGCTGCTCAACCACTACAACACCTTGCCTGTTACAAAAGTCGTTTACAATTGATTCCAGGCTTTGTCATTGTATTAAATAATGTTTTAAAATATAACTAGCGCGGCATCAGGTGATCGAAGATCCTCCAATTTACTATGTTATAAATAACATTGGCATCACATCCATTGTCGTTCATTTAAAAAAAATTATAAACTTTTAATGGTTTAGAAGCCATACAATGCAATTGCCCTTATTTATCATTGCAGTCCAGCACGGATACGACCTTAGAGGCGTTCAGGCATAATCCAACGGACGTGCGTCATACCATGTTCGCTCGAACAAGTATTGTGCCATTGGTCCGTACCTGCGGTTCTCCCCGTACTACGCAGGAATGCTGTCGCAACAACGTTTTGTCATTAGTAGGGTAAAACCCAACCTGTCTCACGACGGTCTAAACCCAGCTCACGTTCCTTGCATGGGTGAACAATCCAACGCTTGGGGAATTTTGCTTCACAATGATGGGGAAAAGCCGACATCGAAGGATCAAAAAGCGACGTCGCTATGAACGCGGCCGCCACAAGCCAGTTATCCCTATGGTAACTTTTCTGACACCTCTTGTTAAAAACTCTTTAAACCAAAGGATCGATAGGCCGAGCTTTTGCTGTCCCTGTGTGTACTGAACACCGAGATCAAGTCAGCATTTGCCCTTTGCTCTATGTGTGGTTTCTGTCCGCACTGAGCTGGCCTTGGGACACCTCCGTTATTATTTGAGAGATGTACCGCCCCAGTCAAACTCCCTACCTGGCAATGTCCTTGAATTGGATCATACCGAGAAATTTGGAGTTATACCAAATTATTAAATCAAAAACATAAATGCATTTTATCATTAAAGAATTTGTTTGCGATTATAACAAACTCGTGATACTTTGATCAAAAGCTTGCATCAAAACCAATACCATAAGACATAATAAATATATCCGTATAATGGCTAGGAAATGATACGTTCCATTTAATCAAGAAAGTAAGGAAACAATAAGAGTAGTGGTATTTCATTGACGATACCAAACCGAAGCTTAATATCTCCCATTATTCTACACCTCTTATGTCTCCTTACACGCAGATTAGAGTCAAGCTCAAAGGGTCTTCTTTCCCGCAATTTTTCCCAACCCCGTTCCCTTGGCTGTGGTTCGCTGCAGATAGGTAGATAGGGAACATTGAGGAATCTCGTTAATCCATTCATGCGTCCACCTAATTAAAGAATGACCGGAGCATTTGGCAAAACCTTAAGAGAGTCATAGTTTTAACTTCAGGGCCAAACTTTTGATCGCTTGGCTACTTGAATCTTTCCCGCTTCCCTTTTAAACCATTCCAGGCACTGGGCAGAAATCACATTGTGTCAACACCCGCTAGGGCCATCCAATGCTTTGTTTTAATTAGACAGTCGGATTCCCCAAGTCCGTGCCAGTTCTGAATTGATTGTTAATTGATAATCGTTATAATTTAAAAGAACTAATCGGTTGCCCGACTAGTATTCTAAAAAATTTAGCAAGAAAGTTCCACAATTGGCTACGTAACTAAACTATCCGGAACAAGAAACTACCATAAATGATGAAACTCTATTTACCCAGAACGAGCATAAACCATGTTATTGTTCCAATCAAGCCCGACTATCTCAATCTTCAGAGCCAATCCTTATCCCGAAGTTACGGATCTAATTTGCCGATTTCCCCTTACCTACATTATTCTATCGACTAGAGACTCTTCCCCTTTGGGAGACCAGCTGCGGATATTGGTACGGCCTGTTGAGAAGTTTGCGTATCCCACCATAAATTTTCAGGTCCGAGGAGAAAATATCGACACAACAGATATATGTCATGCTCTTTTTTACCCCATCTACCATATCTCTGCGAAAGACTTCCATGGTAGTACGGCTATAAAACAGAAAAGAAAACTCTTCCGATATCTCTCGACGGCTTCTTTATGGTCGTTCCTGTTGCCAGGATGAGCACGAGGCCCATATTTAATAACAAACGGATACTCAACAGGTTACGGAATTGGAACCGTATTCCCTTTCGTTCAAAATTATTCAAGTGTATAAAAATCCGTATTTAGGCATATATATTTGACTTTTCTTTCCTGAAAATTTCGGCTTTCGCCTTGAACTTAGGACCGACTAACTCGTGATCAACCACTGTTCACACGAAACCCTTCTCCACTTCAGTCCTCCGAGTCTCATTCGATTATTTACTACCACCAAGATCTGTACCAATAGCGGCTCCATGCAGGCTTACGCCAAACACTTCTATGCACACCATTGTACCTTCCTACTCACTAAAGTTTCAAAAATTTTTATTACAAGTAATATAAATCATCTACTTTAGCGGTAATGTATAGGTATACAACTTAAGCGCCATCCATTTTAAGGGCTAGTTGCTTCGGCAGGTGAGTTGTTACACACTCCTTAGCGGATTTCGACTTCCATGATCACCGTCCTGCTGTTTTAAACAACCAACGCCTTTTATGGTTTCTGTATGAGTTGTTAATTTGGGCACGTAACATTACGTTTGGTTCATCCCACAGCGCCAGTTCTGCTTACAAAAGTGGCCCACTGGGCACATTATATCATAACCTTAAACTTCATATCAAGAAAGTTAAGGTTCTTACCATTTAAAGTTTGAGAATAGGTTTTAAAATCGTTTCGACCCTAAGGCCTCTAATCATTCGCTTTACCAGATAAAAATTATTTTATATAATATTTAAATGCACCAGCTATCCTGAGAACTTCGAAGGAACCAGCTACTGATGGTTCGATTGGTCTTTCGCCCCTACTCAATTCTGACAATCGATTTGACGTCAGGGAAATGTTTCGGTCTTCCATCAGGGTTTCCCCTGACTTCAACCTGATCAAGTATAGTTCACCATCTTCGGGTCACAGCATATATGCTCAAGGTACGTTCTAGTTAGAGGAATAAATAATATAAATATCATATACATAACTATATAGAACGCCCCGGGATTGTGTTAATCAACTATAAATAGTTAAAAAACTAATCCCATTAATAGTCAAGTTAATTACGCTATTAGGTTTATATCCCAATAACTGCACATATGTTAGACCCCCTTGGTCCGTGTTTCAAGACGGGTCCCGAAGGTATCCTGAATCTTTTGCATTGTTAATCATACAAGTGCATATAATAAACACAATAATCAATGATAATCATGCCATTATATAATTCCGAAAAATTAACGCACTGTAATCTTATAAATCTATCAGCACTTTATCAAAGTTATAACTATTATTTCATGTTAAAATGCAAGCACTCTAATTGAAAAACAAAATGACATAATTGTATGATAAATTAATATGCTAATAGATTACAATGTCCTTATATGGAAAAAATGCCCCTATTATTATAATATTGTTTAAATACTACAATTCTAATGATGAATTTTCCATAACGGATATTCAGGTTCATCGGGCTTAACCTCTAAGCAGTTTCACGTACTATTTAACTTTTATTCAGAGTTCTTTTCAACTTTCCCTCACGGTACTTGTTTACTATCGGTCTCATGGTTATATTTAGTTTTAGATGGAGTTTACCACCCACTTAGTGCTGCACTATCAAGCAACACGACTCTTTGAAACACCATCTAATAATCATTAACGTTATACGGGCCTGGCACCCTCTATGGGTAAATGGCCTCATTTAAGAAGGACTTAAATCGTTAATTTCTCATACTAGAATATTGATGTTCCATACACGCATCTCACATTTGCCATATAGGCAAAGTGACTTAGTGCTGAACTGATTTCTTTTCGCTCGCCGCTACTAAGAAAATCCTTGTTAGTTTCTTTCCCCCCCTAATTAATATGCTTAAATTCAGGGGTAGTCCCATTGAGTTGAGGTTGTATAAAACAATGTTAATTGAACATATTTTAGTAATTGCTCAATATAATGGATTCTACTAATTTACATGCTTGAAGAACTATAATATATACAACAATTCTTTTTCTCTGCACCATCAATAGAGGCAATTCTAGATGAAAAAAAATATTTTTCTTTTATGCTAGACTTTCCTCAGTATTATTCGATGTGAATAAAAGAAAATATATTTCTTCAATTTTCTCATACAAAATATACAATGAGATGTAGTACCTTCCATATATATTTTAATATTATGAATATAAAAAAATATCCAATAATATACCATATGCTTAAAATTCGAAAAATTTTAAACAACTTAATTAGCATAGTCTTACAACCTCAACCATATGTAGTCCAAGCAGCACTATAAAATTAATTAAAGTACATAACAGCATGGACTGCGATATGCGTTCAAAATGTCGATGTTCATGTGTCCTGCAGTTCACACGATGACGCACAGTTTGCTGCGTTCTTCATCGACCCATGAGCCGAGGTGATCCACCGCTTAGAGTGATAAATTTGTTTTGGTTTATTTCATTACGTCACAATTATGTTTATTAAAAGAAATTAAAAATACACCTTTTTACTGGCATATATCAATTCCTTCAAAAAAAATTATTTTTATACCTAAACAATGTTGCGAGATGTCTTAGTTCTACATAATCTTTAAAAATATGGTACATGACATATAATTTCAAATATAACAAAATTATATATTTTTAAAGACATATATGAAAAAGCTTTAACCTGAAAACAGGTACAACATTATATATTCAGGTTGTTGCGTTTATATAACGTATGCGCATTTGTTAATGAACAATACATCTGTGCAAACGCATGTATACTATGGTACATATACACGCAAAATATTTTCTTCACTAATTCACAGACTTACAAATATATATATAATTTCCAAACTATAAGGGACATGACATAAATAATCTTTACAACAAATTTCAGTTGGTTTTATACAAATAAGTAAGTGTGATTTAGTAAATTATTTAATGACAGTAAAAACTTTATATAATTAAATACAAAATTTTTTATTAACGGAAATGAACATTATTCAATAATGATCCTTCCGCAGGTTCACCTACGGAAACCTTGTTACGACTTTTACTTCCTCTAAATAATCAAGTTCGGTCAACTTTTGCGAAACAACCGCAACACACGAGGCGTCACAGTGATCACGTCCGGGGACCTCACTAAATAATTCAATCGGTAGTAGCGACGGGCGGTGTGTACAAAAGGGGAGGGACGTAATCAATGCGAGTTAATGACTCACACTTACTGGGAATTCCAAGTTCATGTGAACAGTTTCAGTTCACAATCCCAAGCATGAAAGTGGTTCAGCGTTTCCGGACCTCTCGGTCTAGGAAATACACGTTGATACTTTCATTGTAGGCGCGTGCAGCCCAGGACATCTAAGGGCATCACAGACCTGTTATTGCTCAATCTCATTATTGCTAGACGCAATTTGTCCATTTAAGAAGCTAGTGTCCTTATAATGGGACAAACCAACAGGTACGGCTCCACTTACATAAACACATTCAAACACAATAAACATTTTACTGCCACCATGAATGAAGGCTATATAAGCTTCAACACCATAATCCCGAAGATATCTATTTAATATATTTGAGTCTCGTTCGTTATCGGAATTAACCAGACAAATCACTCCACGAACTAAGAACGGCCATGCACCACCACCCATAGATTCGAGAAAGAGCTATCAATCTGTCTTACACACTTATGTTCGGACCTGGTAAGTTTTCCCGTGTTGAGTCAAATTAAGCCGCAGGCTCCACTCCTGGTGGTGCCCTTCCGTCAATTCCTTTAAGTTTCAGCTTTGCAACCATACTTCCCCGGGGCCCAAAAACTTTGGTTTCCCGGGAAGCGACTGAGAGAGCCATAAAAGTAGCTAAACCCCAAATTTCTAGCTGGCATCGTTTATGGTTAGAACTAGGCGGTATCTCGATCGCCTTCGAACCTCTAACTTTCGTTCTTGATTAGAAAACATCTTTGGCAAATGCTTTTCGCTTAAGTTAGTCTTACGACGGTCCGAATTTCACCTCTCGCGTCGTAATACTAATGCCCCAAACTGCTTCTATTAATCATTACCTCTTGATCTGAAAACCAATGAAAAGCAGAACAGAGGTCTTATTTCATTATCCCATGCACAGAATATTCAGGCATTTGAAGCCTGCTTTAAGCACTCTAATTTGTTCAAAGTAATTGTACCGCCCACAATAACACTCGATGAAGAGCACTAATGCAGGTTTTTAAATAGGAGGAATATCTAAAAAATACAAGTATTTAATTAAATATAAGAACTCCACCGGTAATACGCTTACATACATAAAGGTGATAGTACTAACCACAATTGTAAGTTGTACTACCCGTATGAAGCACAAGTTCAACTACGAACGTTTTAACCGCAAACAACTTTAATATACGCTTTGGAGCTGGATTACCGCGGCTGCTGGCACCAGACTGCCCTCCAATAGGTCCTTGTTAAAGGATTTAAAGTGTTCATTCCAATTACAGGGCCTCGGATATGAGTCCTGTATTGTTATTTTCGTCACTCCTCCCCGAGCTGGGAGTGGGTATTACGCGCCTGCTGCCTTCCTTAGATGTGGTAGCCGTTTCTCAGGCTCCTCTCCGGAATCGAACCCTGATTCCCCCTTACCCGTTGCAACCATGGTAGTCCTAGATACTACCATCAAAAGTTGATAGGGCAGACATTTGAAGATCTGTCGTGGTACAAGACCATACGATCTGCATGTTATCTAGAGTTCAACCAATGTAACGATCTTGCGATCGCTTGGTTTTAGCCTAATAAAAGCACACGTTCCAAAAGGTCCGTGTTTTAATTGCATGTATTAGCTCTAGAATTACCACAGTTATCCAAGTAACTGTTAACGATCTAAGGAACCATAACTGATATAATGAGCCTTTGCGTTTCACTTTAATTCGTGTGTACTTAGACATGCATGGCTTAATCTTGAGACAAGCATATAACTACGCAGGATCAACCAGAATAATGTTATTTGTTTTTTCTCGTATGTATAATAAATATACAAACAAGTTTATTACATTACAAATTTAATTAACATGACAGATTAATATATTTTTGAATAAAATATATATATAAATAGACATGCATTAAACGAATATGGCCATCATTATATGGCAATCATGTTCGTTTCATTAAAATTTACATTTATTTTTAAACATAACTGTTAATATCTATATAAATTATATATAATTCGTTCAAATATATTTTTTATGATCACTTACTTAATATATATATCACACATTGTTTAATTCCATATTATGGAGCAAACAATTTTATTATGATGACAATTATATTATTTATTTACTTGTATAAATTGATATATATGCAGCAATTTGTACTACATATACGTCAACCAATTTTCATACATTTAATAAAACATACCATATACAATACAACTAAAGTATATTATACGTGGATATGTTGGGTTGATGACATAATATAATTATACATATTTTTTTACTAAGAAAAAAACGTATATAACAAAAGTTGACAATATTTTCTCCCGACGCTACTACTCTTTTACATACATAACACCAAACAATT
The DNA here is from genome assembly GCA_961210405.1 of Drosophila mercatorum. Taxonomy (NCBI): domain Eukaryota; kingdom Metazoa; phylum Arthropoda; class Insecta; order Diptera; family Drosophilidae; genus Drosophila; species Drosophila mercatorum. The sequence continues at coordinate 7,276 of CAUIUS010000150.1, read as the reverse complement.
ATGCACTTAAGACTTTCGCCCCGGATCTAACTGAGAATTAACGATAATTGGAAACACATTGAGTTATATATTGAATGTTATATCAATATACCTTGGCAATATTCCGCTAATTATCTTTTTGGGTATCGCAGCCAAGTGCTTTAAAGCAACACAATAACGATGTGGGACATATATTATTGAAAACTCGATATTTGAGTATATAACATTATAATTATTATATGCTTACAGCACATAATGTGATGAGCAACCACTGCTCATCATGTAGAGGTTTTTGACACAATTTCCATAAAGACGATAGTTTTTCCAAAGGCTACCATTCACCTTATATTATCATGTACTAATTTAATAATACAATCGTAAAACTTCATTATTCTTTATCGTATCACATAATTACTCTATGCCGGCAAGACAACACTCCACAATCATATGAATTTTTATCTTTTAAATTTTTTCATATGACTTGCCTTGCGCGACACCACTACCCTATATAGGTTTTTTGACACATTTTCCATAAAGACGATAGTTTTTCCAAAGGCTACCATTCACCTTATATTATCATGTACTAATTTAATAATACAATCGTAAAACTTCATTATTCTTTATCGTATCACATAATTACTCTATGCCGGCAAGACAACACTCCACAATCATATGAATTTTTATCTTTTAAATTTTTCATATGACTTGCCTTGCGCGACACCACTACCCTATATAGGTTTTTTGACACATTTTCCATAAAGACGATAGTTTTTCCAAAGGCTACCATTCACCTTATATTATCATGTACTAATTTAATAATACAATCGTAAAACTTCATTATTCTTTATCGTATCACATAATTACTCTATGCCGGCAAGACAACACTCCACAATCATATGAATTTTTATCTTTTAAATTTTTTCATATGACTTGCCTTGCGCGACACCACTACCCTATATAGGTTTTTTGACACATTTTCCATAAAGACGATAGTTTTTCCAAAGGCTACCATTCACCTTATATTATCATGTACTAATTTAATAATACAATCGTAAAACTTCATTATTCTTTATCGTATCACATAATTACTCTATGCCGGCAAGACAACACTCCACAATCATATGAATTTTTATCTTTTAAATTTTTCATATGACTTGCCTTGCGCGACACCACTACCCTATATAGGTTTTTGACACATTTTCCATAAAGACGATAGTTTTTCCAAAGGCTACCATTCACCTTATATTATCATGTACTAATTTAATAATACAATCGTAAAACTTCATTATTCTTTATCGTATCACATAATTACTCTATGCCGGCAAGACAACACTCCACAATCATATGAATTTTTATCTTTAAATTTTTTCATATGACTTGCCTTGCGCGACACCACTACCCTATATAGGTTTTTGACACATTTTCCATAAAGACGATAGTTTTTCCAAAGGCTACCAGTTCACTCTTATATTATCATGTACTCATTTAATAATACAATCGTAAAACTTCATTATTTTTATGTATCACCAAATTCTCATTATGCAAGACAACCTCCAATCATATGTATTTTAAAATTTAAAATTTTTCAATGACTTCCTTTAACACCACTTACATATAGGTTTGCACAAATTCCAAACATCATTTTCAAGGCTCAGTTCTGATATTTTAAATATCCTCAATTTCATGTTCTCTCCATATATAATTGTATTTTAAGAACTTGTATATTATAAAGTTTTACAAGTCAATTTAATATTCTCATTAGATATAGATTTGGCACCAAATTTCCAAATCATGTTCCCGTGTATGTTTTCAATTATCCTCAATTTCATGTTCTCTCCATATATAATTGTATTTAAAGTATTTGTGTATTTTGAACTTTCAGAAGTCAATTTAATATTCTCATCAGGCATATATTTGGCACCAAATTTCCAAATTATGTTCTCGTATTTCTTTTATTTTCGTTTTCTTTTCTTTTTCTTTTTCTTTTTCAATTCAATTTCATATTCTCTCCATATATAATTGAATTCTAAGTACTTGTATATTTTGAATTTTTCTAAGTCTATAATATAATATTCTCATCATATAATTTTCTCATCAGATGTAGATTTGGCACCAAAGTTTTAAATTTTGTTCCCATATTTTTTCAATTATCCTCAATTTCATGTTCTCTCCATATATAATTGTTTTTGAAGTACTTGTATATTTTGAAGTGCTATAAGTCAATTTCATGTTCTCATAAGATAGGTGTGGCACCATATCTGTATTTCGTTCAGAGTTCTTTCCATCGATTTCAAGTACTCGTATATTTTGAATTCTCCAAATCAATTTCATGTTCACACCACAACACACAATTAACACCGAAGTCAAATCTAAAGATATATCCAAATGTATACTTTTGTGTTGTCTGCATGAACATTTACATTACATCACATTTATATATATGTGTATTCTTTATATCATTTCAAATTCTAAAATTTGTAAAAATTTTATATATTTATTTGAGTTGTCACCATCAACTTCCATTTTTTATGTATATATTCTTGTATATTCTGACATATATATATATATAGAATTCGTTTAATCTATTGTATTTTATTTAGATATATATTATCATATATTCTTGTTTTCTGACATATGTTTTTATATTTATTATATATATATATATATATATGTAAATATTATTTTTGTATATTGACATATACATTGAGTTCGCTTAGTCTGTTTATTGTTTGCATACTTTAATTTCTTTATCAAAAACACATGTGAATATTATTGAACGTAGCATACACATATATAACACATACACACACATCAATATTAGCAATCAATTAAATTGACACTAAATTTCAATGTATACACATATATATATATAGATATATACCATCATATCCAAGTAATTCACATTATTGATTTATTTGAATTGGTTTCGAATCATATCAAGCAAAGGATAAGCTTCAGTGGATCGCAGTATGGCAGCTGCTCAACCACTTACAACACCTTGCCTGTTACAAAAGTCGTTTACAATTGATTCCAGGCTTTGTCATTGTATTAAATAATGTTTTAAAATATAACTAGCGCGGCATCAGGTGATCGAAGATCCTCCCAATTTACTATGTTATAAATAACATTGGCATCACATCCATTGTCGTTCATAAAATAAATTATAAACTTTTAATGGTTTAGAAGCCATACAATGCAAATTGCCCCTTATTTATCATTGCAGTCCAGCACGGATACGACCTTAGAGGCGTTCAGGCATAATCCAACGGACGTAGCGTCATACCACTGTTCGCTCGAACAAGTATTGTGCCATTGGTCCGTACCTGCGGTTCCTCTCGTACTACGCAGGAATGCTGTCGCAACAACGTTTTGTCATTAGTAGGGTAAAACTAACCTGTCTCACGACGGTCTAAACCCAGCTCACGTTCCCTTGCATGGGTGAACAATCCAACGCTTGGTGAATTTTGCTTCACAATGATAGGAAGAGCCGACATCGAAGGATCAAAAAGCGACGTCGCTATGAACGCTTGGCCGCCACAAGCCAGTTATCCCTATGGTAACTTTTCTGACACCTCTTGTTAAAAACTCTTTAAACCAAAAGGATCGATAGGCCGAGCTTTTGCTGTCCCTGTGTGTACTGAACACCGAGATCAAGTCAGCATTTGCCCTTTTGCTCTATGTGTGGTTTCTGTCCGCACTGAGCTGGCCTTGGGACACCTCCGTTATTATTTGAGAGATGTACCGCCCCAGTCAAACTCCCTACCTGGCAATGTCCTTGAATTGGATCATACCTGAGTAATTGGAGTTATACCAAATTATTAAATCAAAAACACATAAATGCATTTTATCATTAAAGAATTTGTTTGCGATTATATAACAAACTCGTGATACTTTGATCAAGAAGCTTGCATCAAAACCCAATACCATAAGACATAATAAATATATCCGTATAATGGCTAGGAAATGATACACGTTCCACTTAATCAAGTAAGTAAGGAAACAATAAGAGTAGTGGTATTTCATTGACGATACCAAACCGAAGCTTAATATCTCCCACTTATTCTACACCTCTTATGTCTCCTTACACTGCCAGATTAGAGTCAAGCTCAAAAGGGTCTTCTTTCCCCGCTAATTATTCCAAGCCCGTTCCCTTGGCTGTGGTTTCGCTAGATAGTAGATAGGGACAGTAGGAATCTCGTTAATCCATTCATGCGCGTCACTAATTAGATGACGAGGCATTTGGCTACCTTAAGAGAGTCATAGTTACTCCCGCCGTTGACCCGCGCTTACTTGAATTTCTTCACTTTGACATTCAGAGCACTGGGCAGAAATCACATTGTGTCAACACCCGCTAGGGCCATCACAATGCTTTGTTTTAATTAGACAGTCGGATTCCCCAAGTCCGTGCCAGTTCTGAATTGATTGTTAATTGATAATCGTTATAATTTAAAAGAACTAATCGGTTGCCCGACTAGTATTCTTAAAAATTTTAGCAAGAAAGTTCCACAATTGGCTACGTAACTAAACTATCCGGGGAACAAGAAACTACCATAAATGATAGAAACTCTATTTACCCAGAACGAGCACATAAACCATGTTATTGTTTCCCAATCAAGCCCGACTATCTCAATCTTCAGAGCCAATCCTTATCCCGAAGTTACGGATCTAATTTGCCGACTTCCCTTACCTACATTATTCTATCGACTAGAGACTCTTCACCTTGGAGACCAGCTGCGGATATTGGTACGGCCTGTTGAGAAGTTTGCGTATCCCCACCATAAATTTTCAAGGTCCGAGGAGAAAATATCGACACAACAGTATATGTCATGCTCTTCTAGCCCATCTACCATATCTCTCTGCGAAAGACTTCCATGGTAGTACGGCTATAAAACAGAAAAGAAAACTCTTCCGATATCTCTCGACGGCTTCTTTATGGTCGTTCCTGTTGCCAGGATGAGCACGAGGCCCATATTTAATAACAAACGGATACTCAACAGGTTACGGAATTGGAACCGTATTCCCTTTCGTTCAAAATTATTCAAGTGTATAAAAATCCGTATTTAGGCATATATATTTTGACTTTTCTTTACTTGAAAATTTTCGGCTTTCGCCTTGAACTTAGGACCGACTAACTCGTGATCAACCACTGTTCACACGAAACCCTTCTCCACTTCAGTCCTCCAAGGTCTCATTCGATTATTTGCTACTACCACCAAGATCTGTACCAATAGCGGCTCCATGCAGGCTTACGCCAAACACTTCTATGCACACCATTGTACCTTCCTACTCACTAAAGTTTCAAAATTTATATTACAAGTAATATAAATCATCTACTTTAGCGGTAATGTATAGGTATACAACTTAAGCGCCATCCATTTTAAGGGCTAGTTGCTTCGGCAGGTGAGTTGTTACACACTCCTTAGCGGATTTCGACTTCCATGATCACCGTCCTGCTGTTTTAAGCAACCAACGCCTTTCATGGTTTCTGTATGAGTTGTTAATTTGGGCACCGTAACATTACGTTTGGTTCATCCCACAGCGCCAGTTCTGCTTACCAAAAGTGGCCCACTGGGCACATTATATCATAACCTTAAACTTCATATCAAGAAAGTTAAGGTTCTTACCCATTTAAAGTTTGAGAATAGGTTAAGATCGTTTCGACCCTAAGGCCTCTAATCATTCGCTTTACCAGATAAGATTATTTTATATAATATTTAAATGCACCAGCTATCCTGAGGGAAACTTCGGAAGGAACCAGCTACTAGATGGTTCGATTGGTCTTTCGCCCTATACTCAATTCTGACAATCGATTTGCACGTCAGAACTGTTTCGGTCTTCCATCAGGGTTTCCCCGACTTCAACCTGATCAAGTATAGTTCACCATCTTTCGGGTCACAGCATATATGCTCAAGGTACGTTCTAGTTAGAGGAATAAATAATATAAATATCATTATACATAACTATATAGAACGCCCCGGGATTGTGTTAATCAACTATAAATAGTTAAAAAACTAATCCCATTAATAGTCAAGTTAATTACGCTATTAGGTTTATATCCCAATAACTTGCACATATGTTAGACTCCTTGGTCCGTGTTTCAAGACGGGTCCCGAAGGTATCCTGAATCTTTCGCATTGTTAATCATACAAGTGCATATAATAAACACAATAATCAATGATAATCATGCCATTATATAATTCCGAAAAATTAACGCACTGTAATCTTATAAATCTATCAGCACTTTATCAAAGTTATAACTATTATTTCATGTTAAAATGCAAGCACTCTAATTGAAAAAAACAAAATGACATAATTGTATGATAAATTAATATGCTAATAGATTACAATGTCCTTATATGGAAAAAATGCACACTATTATTATAATATTGTTTAAATACTACAATTCTAATGATGAATTTTCCATAACGGATATTCAGGTTCATCGGGCTTAACCTCTAAGCAGTTTCACGTACTATTTAACTCTCTATTCAGAGTTCTTTTCAACTTTCCCTCACGGTACTTGTTTACTATCGGTCTCATGGTTATATTTAGTTTTAGATGGAGTTTACCACCCACTTAGTGCTGCACTATCAAGCAACACGACTCTTTGGAAACACCATCTAATAATCATTAACGTTATACGGGCCTGGCACCCTCTATGGGTAAATGGCCTCATTTAAGAAGGACTTAAATCGTTAATTTCTCATACTAGAATATTGATGTTCCATACACTGCATCTCACATTTGCCATATAGGCAAAGTGACTTAGTGCTGAACTGATTTCTTTTCGCTCGCCGCTACTAAGAAAATCCTTGTTAGTTTCTTTTCCTCCCTAATTAATATGCTTAAATTCAGGGGTAGTCCCATATGAGTTGAGGTTGTATAAAACAATGTTAATTGAACATATTTTAGTAATTGCTCAATATAATGGATTCTACTAATTTACATGCTTGAAGAACTATAATATATACAACAATTCTTTTTCTCTGCACCATCAATAAGAGGCAATTCTAGATGAAAAAAAATATTTTTCTTTTTATGCTAGACTTTCCTCAGTATTATTCGATGTGAATAAAAGAAAAATATATTTCTTCAATTTTCTCATACAAAATATACAATGAGATGTAGTACCTTCCATATATATTTTAATATTATGAATATAAAAAATATCCAATAATATACCATATGCTTAAAATTCGAAAAATTTTAAACAACTTAATTAGCATAGTCTTACAACCCTCAACCATATGTAGTCCAAGCAGCACTATAAAATTAATTAAAGTACATAACAGCATGG